>OMOW01062078.1:0-10153 GCA_900312555.1 Lamprogrammus exutus
GATGCTCAACATCACACCCAAGGGTAAAAAACAAGAAGGTAAAGAGAAAGATTTTAAAAAACAAAACATAAATTACCCTTTCGTCTTTGCTGATACCTTTACGGTAGTTTCCCACACCTGCTGATGAGTTCATGGTCCCCTGGAGAAAAAGTCTGCGACGCGAAAAACAAAATATCCACCTGAAGCCGCCGCTAGAATCAACTTTAATGTCTCTTTTCTCTCTTTCTCTCACGCTCCTTCCCTCCCTCACACACACACACACACGTCCACACACACGCACACCCCACTAACTGGAGGAAAATCTCCTTTTCTTTCAAGCTGCAAGTTGGTGAGCATCAAACGGCGACACCCGCTTTCTGATCATGTGGCCGAGCTGCAGCTTCTTGTAACGACGGAGATTAAACGCCACCCACCTGTAGTAGCCTAATGAGCGGCGCGATTTGTTGTCCAATGGTAAATCAAAGCGCTATAGGCTCTGCGCACGGTCACTGAGCTGTATATGGAGCATGCATACAGTGAGTGTGTGTGTGTGTGTGTGTGTGTGTGTGTGTGTGCGCGCCGCAGACAAACGATCCGCTGAAAGTTTCTGCAGCCCACAAGTTACTGCGGTTTCCAGTCACTGGGTCAAGGTATTTGGTGTCTCCTAATGAGCTGAGCCATTATTGACCCCTGCACCGAAATTAGAACGCATGTTTAATTCCTAATATACACTATATGTAGGTTATTGTATGAGAGGGAAAGTGATGCTGCAGCCTTATTGGCACACTGGATACGCGTTTCTGTTCTGCAATCCTCAAAGTCTTCCTTAGTGCTTCATGTTTGACAGTGCAGATGGAAGCCACTTATGGTGGGATTGGAATCTATTTATGGCCACCAATTCTGCACCCATTCTCAAATTTCACACCCCTTCTGATGTGTCGAGAGGGTTTCTGTCAAGTAAAAAGATACAGTATAACTTTTTAGAGTACGTTTTGAAGAGTTTGCTGAAATCCTCATTAGGAATCTATAAATGTCTCTGCAGCACCTCCTACTGGTGGAATCTGATTTGTGTGATACCACCATTTGCCACAAGGGGAGTCTTTCCTTCAGTTGTCAATAATGCATCCCGAATCAAATTTCAATCAGATTTTCTCTGAGTTTCCTCCCACTCTGCAATCGTGTGTTTTTACGAGCACTTTAGCCGTGAATACAAATCTATTCAGACCTGAGTGTCTCTCGTTTTGGTGATGTGATTCTTCACCGTCCATCTACAAAGTGTAAATGAATTCAACCAAGAACTTGTAAAGTTGTCTGATTCCATTGAGAATCGACAGACACCCAAACCACAAAGCAGAAAGAGTTCGCAATCAGCCGGCAGTTAGACGCTTTTTAGCTTTGAATGTTGATCCAAGAAGAAACTGTGTCACCCCGTGGGCCCCTCGGCGGCTAGCATTTTCCAATGGCTTAATGAGGAAGTGATGCAAAAGTGTTCATTATAGAGAGTAAAGTGTGAATTTAGTGAAACCACAGGGAGTTAAGTGGCGGCACACTTTGGAAATACTAATGATGCAATGCAAGAGAGTCCTTAACTTCAACTGCTGCTACTAATTACAGGGAATAACCAGGCTTTCTCTTTTGTTAACAAGAAACATAACTGACATAGCGTTTGTGTTATTTATGTAAATCTGAGGAGGAGGACTCTGTGTATTCTTCTACATGCTCGTATGATATTGATCAGCGCCAGTTGCTGAAATCAGTGTGAGGTGAATCATTCCCGCTAGGAGACGACCTTATCCTAGTCCCTGCAGAGGATTTAAGACGTATACTGAAAGAAACATCTCTGTTCTATAATCTCTGCTTATTTCTTTGCTGTTTTTGCTGCACTGCATTGGTGTTTGGACCATAAATAATTGATTAGGAGAGATGTAGTGTACACCAATGACACACAGTTTGTGTATGCTAATTCCCAATTGGGCTGCGTTTGCAAAATCAAGAGCAGCCGTGCATCTCCCCTCTTACGGGCAGATAATAAAGAATAGAACAAAGCCGGGCCGAACTCCCGCGCTTTGATGGACACTTGAAAGATCATTAAATTCATATGCGTATGAAATATAATGAGAATATCGTGCCAAATACTGTCTTGTTGATCATAGCGGTGCAGCGTCTGTTCGAATCCCTTTTTCTTTATATAACTTCAAAAACAACAGGAAGCATTAAGATCGTTTGTCGTGTTTGCGATTCGGAAAAGCAATCGTGGATGACACAATGAAAATATGGATGCTAAAGAATAAAGTGATCTCCAATCAGCACGGAGGCCATCGTTTACAGATCAGCACCTTGGACAGCAGCCCGCCAGCGCGTCACGTCTGCAAGCGGGAGCACAGTGGTGGTGTTAATGCAAGAACAGGCAAGGGTCTCCAACGCCGCAGGAGACCAATTACAGCTGTTAGACTGTTGTGGAGATGCTCAAGTGGAGTCGAGGTTTTAAGAGAAGGGTTGGGTGTTACACTGCACCTAGATAAACTGGACCCGACAAATCTGCACCTCCCATCTTTCTCTTCTACGTTTATGAACCAACTTTATAGTTATCACCACCAGGAAATGAAGGCACTTTTCTATTATTAATTCCATATGTTCTTACAGTGTATAGGGAAGAGCTGCGGCCACGATGTTGCTCATAATTACTGCATCCCATGGGAAGGCCTGGTTTATAATTACTGCGCCCTCCTCCTCCTCGTCCCCTGCGCCTTCGTGACAGCTGAGCGATTCCCTGTACAGAGTTACAAGCTCCCAAGTTCCTATCAATAAACGCATTTCCTGTCAGATGGTATTTGAGAACTCCTGTTGGTGCATTTTCAGATCTTGTTTCAGTCCGCGTGGTCAAAGTACTTTATTTAGAACAAGCTGAAGCTGCTTCAGACATAAAAAAAAGGAGACATATAGATCAGCAGAAACAAGGCGTAGGAAAATGTGCTGAGTCTGCAGTTACCGCATCTATTTGAGAAATAAGTTGAGAGTTCAAAAGAGATCAAAACGTTGTGATTTCAGTCTTTGGAAGTAGCATTCAAAGATTCTATATTTTTGATGCAAACAAGACAAAAATCTGAAATGTTTGCAAAGGCAGTTTAGGCAGTTTTCACTTTATTTCAAAATGAGCTTCGTGATTGTGCTTATGACTTATTTATTCCGTCATCTTCACTGTGAACCAGCACACTAGAGGCAAAAAAAGATACCATCAACCTCTTCAAATCAAATTTCTCTCCCAGTCGGCGTTTCCACTTGCCCTCATTAGAATTTCAGCAAAGCTGACCGCCTGAGCTACCAGGTGATAAATGAATCTGTGCGCTGAATGCCACCGATCTAATGGACTTGAAGATCTCAGGGATTTGGGAAAGTGTATGTTTTGAAAAATGCCGGCAGCGGGTGAAGAGCCGAACCCTGGAGCGAAAATGACCTGAGCAACCTCAGGAAACGCAGCACTATCAGATTCGAAAAGTCCACCACTTAATGATGTGTGGGCAGCTAAAGGACTGACACGAGGCTGATGTGACGTCAGACTGAACGCATGCAGCGGCGGTACATTCGCTTCCACTGAAATTACTTAAATCGAGTTTGGTGGTTACAGGTCACAGCAAGCCTCTGAAAACCTTTTTGTGGCACTTTGCAGGAAGATAAACGCTCCAAAAATGGACTGATAATAGAGGAGCAGAACAGTTACAACCATTGATGGAACGAACGACTATATACTATAACCTACACGACCTTTTGACAGTATGAGGTAACACTGATCCAAGTAACCCAGAGAAACCTGCAGGATTGGCCCCTTCAACTCTTTAACCCTTTACATTTTTTTCTTGATGTCTTGTGCGGCAGAAGGTGTGGGGTTCAAACCCAGCCGGGGCCTTTCTGTGTGGTGTTTACATGATCGTGCCACGTCTGCGCGGGTTTTCCTCTGGGTGCTCCAGTTTCGTCCTACACACACAGACATGCAGGTTAGGTGAACTGGAAACTCTAAACTGCGTGATGGTGTGAATGAGTTTGTCTGTCTCCATGTGTTGACCCTTTCCAGAGTGTGTCATTTCTCTCACCCAAAGACCCCTGGGAATGTCCCCCTGTGACCCTGCTATAGACTCTGGTATAGAGAACGGATAGATTGTGCATGATTTTAAGTACAACAGCTCCAAATTCAGCCTGATATATTTTCATCAGGATCACCACTATTAAACATCTGTTTGTCTAAATGCTTTGACAAACAACACGAGTCTGTAAAGATTGAGAGACCAGATAGTCCTGCAGAGTCTTAAAGGTCATTTAGTACCCGTGGTGGATGAAGTACCACGAAGCCGTGCTTCAGCCGTAATAGAGTAAGTAGAGATATCTCATTCAAAAATGACTTTGTTACAAGTAAAATTCGTCCATTTGAAAAAATACTTAAAAGTCATTTAGCTGCTGATGTCGATTTTACTTAAGTTCTAACTAACTAACTGTACTCAAGTAAAAACTGAAAGTGAAAGTAAAATCATTTCTGCTTCCTTGTTGTGACATTTAAACCTGGTGATTCAGTCTTCAGATCTGCACTCAAGAAACATCACAGCTTTTTTCCTGAAATGTTTACTTTATTCTTGCAACATTTCAACTTATTTCTTGAACTGTTTGGAGTATTTGACTTTTTTCTTGAAATGTTATGACTTTATTCTCAAAATCTCTCTTTAAAAAAAGTGGCCCCAATCCTTCATCATAGTTTTGACAAATATAGTGAAGTAAAAATAATTATTTGCAAATATACAGTATATACAGTGTGTGTATGTGTGTGTGTATATATATATATACTCCACTAATGTACAAATTCACCAAAAACATACTTAAATACGGTAATGAAGTATTTTTATTTTGTTACTTACACCACTGTTTAGCACATAGTGAATGCAGGTAAGCAGCACGGACAGAAATACACAACACAGCCAACTAACACTGTATCTCTCTCACTTACACAAACACACCTGCATCAGCTTTCAGGGGCAGGACTCACACTGCCCGTCACTTTATCTCAGGTTGTGGTCAGACATGACATGTACACGTCCTGTCGTATTGCCTTTCAGCCACGCCGTTGCGCGCAGGTCCTGTTTAACACTCCTCTGACACCCATATGGTTCTTACATCTGACCCTTATAGGGAAACGTGCAAACATTTACATAGAAATAGCGTCGTGCCGGAGCTTGTCCATATATCCTACATTAAATATATCCGTACATTCAATTTGAACCTATATCTTCCTCCGAAGCCTGGCGGATAAGCTATTACCTACTAGATGAGGAGATTGGCTATTCGGGGACACAAAGTGTGATTTATAAACAGCACAGATTTGGAAATGTCTGCGAAAATAACTCACATGAACAAATGTGTTTCCTAATGTGGAAGTACTACTGGGCCACTGGGGGACATTATAGATGCTCAATTGCATGCAATATGGCCATCTGTTGTGATGCACAGTCAAATGTGTTGTGTTTGTCTGTGCTTTCACGGGTATTGCATGGCGAACATTAATCACATTGAGTGTAATGTGACAAACCTACATTGGTGAGAGGAATTCCCAGCCCAGAGTCGGTGTTACGGCTGTATTAGGGGGATAAATCAGGCCATTAGTGGCAATGTTGTTCCACAATGCCACAAGGAATACGTTGGCCCAGATTAATCTTCAAAATGAGCCAACAATTCAATAACGTCAGTGCTCTGTGTACAACCTGTCATATTTCATTACAGAATTTGTCTACGTAAGAATAGAGGAGACAGATAGTACACAAAATAAGCCTGCGTGAGATTTGATTTGCGCAGATTTGTGTGGGCACACAACATTGAGGGCTTTTTGTTTTTTGCTGCAGAATAAAGCAAACAACATTAGGTACACACAGCCTGAGTAAGTGGCTGTCATATAAGGTAGGTGTGGCATGGATAAATTGCAATTTATCAAAGCTACATTCGCCCTGCATTTCTACATGACTGCAATAATACCTTGACTTATCAACTTCAATGGGTTGATATCCTGTCTATAGTCCAATCAGATTTCTGTTACGTGACTCTGAGGACACCTGGCTTCACGCATCACCCTGGCACTGCATTGTCCTTTATGTTGTGAGATTATAAAGGGAAAAGTGGTGGAAATATCTCATGTTGGCAGAAATACTCTGCATGCACAAAGCTTTACATAGCCCAGCTCCAAGAGAATTACTCATCATCAGAGCCTTTTGTCTCTGCGTGCTTTGTTGTTTTGACATAGAGCGAGCGGCCATTCATCACTGTGAATGGAAGGAGACGCCGTAAATTTCACTGCACTTATTCTTCGGCATATTTGGTTGCAGTCAGCATTGCTGGGTCTTTTTGCGGGGTTGAGGCAGTGGTGATTTTTGATCGTGATTTATGATTCACTGGGTTCGGAAAGGCAAACCTGTCCCGCATGTGGGATAAACTTCGACTACAGCGTTCATTCAAGTTAAACAGGTCAGCACGTCAGTAGCTCACGACATTTTCCTCATGTTACAATACGTACACAAACACTCACATAAATCTATTGTTTACTATTGAAAGCCTACCACAGACTATTTACTACACTAATCATGCAGTATTTTTAGCTTGGTAACCTCCCTATGTGTCTACGGTTTGGGGAAGAACTCTACTGCTCAATGTCTGAGTTTAGATTTACCTTTTCATTATGCAGAAAGATAGTGGGAGAATCTCTCTCTCACCAAGTTTAAGTATATACTTTATATTGACGAATCTGTCCTCTGAACCCACATACTAGGAGCAGTGGGCAGCCATAGTGCGGGGACCAACTCCAGGTCTTCCAGGTCTACCGCCTAGTGCCTTGGTCGAGGGGAATGGCAGAAGCATCCACCTAACACACATGTTCCTGTGTATCTATCTTTGTTTCTGACAAACGCTATCTCAGGATGCAGTGAACAAAGTAATAACAACAAACACACGTAAACACCTCTGGCCGCTTTGTGACCCACGGGATCTCATCACCTGCCTCATCAAACTTTGAAGCGATACCCTTGTGTGCTAGCAAAGAGAATTCTGGCAATTTCCTAATGGACTTGGATGCCATGACTTATTCATCAGTCTCACATTCAGCACAGCACACTTGAATTTTGGATAGTTTTCACCCATTTCATGTCTGTTCACAGAAATGTTCCCCCTGCGCTGTCAAAGACCCAGTTCAATAATACATGAGAGCATGAAGGTGTGTGTGTTATGGTCTCCTGGCTGTTATTTGGAATGGCTGTGCAAATAATCCAACGTGGCCTCATTAGGACAGCTTGTGTATCATGCAATTAAGTCACTTCGATCATTCCAGTTCCCTTCAAGGATCCACATAGGTATTATTAATTTTCCAACTAAAAACATAGCAGAGCAGGATTTATATGTAGTATTGCCAGTAGGAATACTAGAGTCGAATACTTTCTCTTTTGATAAGTATTTCCGAGTTTGGCTGCTGACCTCAGCACCTTTTCCCACAGACCAACTTTGAGAAGTAGCTGTTGGCATGACAACAAACAGTAAACCAACTGTGACAACTACAAACGTAGCAAACCCACTGAAATATTTTTTGACAGTGTATGAACGTAGGGTGTATAGTAGCTTTCTCAACACTTAAGTGAAACCTAAAAACTACACTAAGTCAGTGATCTGTTGACTTCCGACAAGTACGTGCTTAATTATTGACAGATAGACTTCTTACTCTCTCTCTGAAAGATTTAGGACAGATCCGGGTACTGTTCCCTTTGAAAATATTCCACCCGGACCTTTGAACGATTTACCGTAAAATAGAGACAGAGTTAACAAGACGGGTATTGACCAGAACACAATCAAACATAATCAATCTTACTTTAATGAGCCTATAACCGTCAACTTGTCTGTGAAAGGTTGAGCTACTTAATGTGATCTGACCCACAGTGCAACAGAAACAGGGACATCTGTAATCAGACAGTGGCAGAGCTTAACTAATGGATGGATTTGCATCCCAGCCTGCATCTTGATCCGGCACCACAGTGTCTGATTTCACAAACTGGCATCACTTTCAACAACAACAAGAACTATGCAGTGAATTCATTTACTCTAGCGTTTAGTTTAGTGCAAATGTAAATGCAAGCCTTGTCATTCATTTTTGTTATGTAATTGCTAGTTTGCGTTGGTGCATTTTTACTGTCGAAATAACTTGGCTGAATGCTCTCAGTTCATCAGCTGGGGTCACACATTTCGAAACATAATTACAATCTGACGTGTAAATCTCTTTTACAGATTGAAAATGAAAACTACTTAGCCCTTTCATAAGATAACAGAAGGAAACCAAAGCTTGGTTATCCAACTGGAAGAGGTCATTGCTTAAAAGCTGTAAAGTAGTTTCAGTGAACCATTGAAACGCTTATAGCATTTAATTTGCTTCAAGGCTGCTCCAAGAATGTCCTGTTCGAGGGGTTTGGCTGATGGATAAAGTGTGGACGACCAACATCATTTCCTTATTCACCACACAGCACCTAAGTCAGAAAATAGAAAGGGGTATAAAGGTAAATAAATGTTATTAGATATTCCTTTGAATGTAACAGATACAGATAGTAGCATCGGTGGCACTCCTGAAACCCCTCTGCTCCCTCTCCTCTCCGTATTAGCAGATATTCATCTTTTCTCCATGATTTCTGACATTTTGTGCCCCAGTCCAGACGAGTAATGAGAGGAAATATAAGAGTTTGGCAGTCATTTCCAACGCGGTGCATATTTCATTGCAACAACAACTCGACAACTTAATGACACAAATAAAGTTTGAGTAGCTCTATATGCAAGTATCCA
This sequence comes from Lamprogrammus exutus, assembly GCA_900312555.1. Lineage (NCBI taxonomy): Eukaryota > Metazoa > Chordata > Actinopteri > Ophidiiformes > Ophidiidae > Lamprogrammus > Lamprogrammus exutus. The sequence goes on from OMOW01062078.1 coordinate 8,821, forward strand.
GTATCATATTTGTAACAATCTGTCATTGATTTTTCCCTCAGCACAAGTTTATTACTCACTTTCATATTTCTACAGAGACAAATACTCAGTAGTAAATTTAGGGATGGTTCAACATTTTTGGTACACTAAAATCAGAGGGCGATGTGTGCTGTAATGTGACAATAATTTAACAAACAGTTTCGACAAATATCTTCAATGAATCATGAATAAAACTGGACTCTCGTTGAGGAAAAAATCAGTCAAATTAATCAAATATTTTCACAAATTTCCTTTGAGCACTTTAACTGTCAACTGCCAAAACAAAAGCAACATTTCTTATGAAATATTTTATGACCTTTCAAGACCAAATGACTCAGATTTTACAGTAACAGCAGCAAGGCTTCCACAGTTGAGCTCCTTGGCTTTCATATATAGCAGCAACCCAAGTGAAAAACAGCTGTAAACACAACGCAAGACTACATAAATCCATTTGTTTCATTTCAGCATTTTCTGAGGGAGACATTTTATGATACAGAGTCGGTAAGACTGCTATCTTTTTCTCAATTAAAAAAGTGAGCTACCTATCTCCCTTTATAACTTGTTTTAATGTTACATCATTTGGCGATTTGACAGGTTGATATCACTTTTTGTAATGAAACTGCTCTTCCAGGGGCATTTAAAACCCAAAAGTAGTGGGATGAGAAGCTGAAGATAAAAGTGATATCTGTGATTATAAATCTCTTATGAAGCCTTTGTGACACATAAATAATGCATGAAGATGCTTAAAGTGAAATGAAGCAATCATTTTTATATTAACACTGATCAGATGGACTCATCCATATAGATGTGACATATTAACAATGAAGAAAGCGGCACATATTTTGGGGGTTTGCGTGCCCCATTTCGTCCCAATGAACCAAATCAGGGAGTGTGCATCTTTAACTGAAACATTGATACAGAGGGAGCTGCCACATCGCATGCCTCATGAGTTCTCAGTTGCTCTTTATAGAGAATTTATGGGGAATAACAGGATATACTGCCCCCAATCATACACACACACCCTCCTCCCAGCTGAGGAGGGAGTGAAGCTGTTCTCAGAACAAAGCCAACCTCAATCTACACGGTCACAGTTCCTTCTCTTGCTAATATGGCTCAAGGATGAAGCATCAGTTCTGGTGTCTCCTGGCCCTGTACTGCTCTCTCCCCAGGGTTTATATGAGAACCCTGAGCCTTATGAATTCATCTTCTCTGTGGCTGCAGCAGGGTTGAGAAATTCCATGAGACACTATCTGAGGCAGACAGCTGACTTATGCAGCAGTGGGCTGCTCTATGGCACCGTCATCAAACGAAAAGA
>OMOW01062088.1:0-13769 GCA_900312555.1 Lamprogrammus exutus
CTCTCTCTGTCTCTCTCTCCCCTCCCTTTCCCTCCCTCTCTCTCTCTCTCTCTCTCTCTCCTGGTTGCTCACTGAACTGATTGGAGATGTAAATGGCCTCTTATTAATCTTGATTCTGGCGAGTGGGGCTCTTCTTCTGAGGAATCAATCATGTGTGTGTAGATGTGTGCTGCCTTCCTCACCTTCCAATAGTATTCAGACACCACACACACACGCGCACACGCACACACACACACACACACACACACACACACACTTACATGCATAACCTTCACACAAAGGCAGTTATGACTAGTTTAAACTAACAATGCTTAGCCAGATGACAGACTGTGTGTAAATGTGTGGCTATTAAACAGAGAATTGCTCTCTCTGCCTCCATAATGGGCTATAGGTACAGTTTAGTGTACATTAGCAGAGGGTGGGGAGGGACTGCATGGCCTCTTATGCGAGCTTAGTGGCCCTTAATCACAGATGTAAGAGGATGTAAGGGTTTGTGGGGGTCAGGGGGAGGGTTAACGCTTAAGCACAGCTGCATTTTTGCGTTCTGTATGTGATTTGTGAAAATGTAAGTGGAGGGGATAGTTTGAGAGGGTTTATCCCAACGATCTGTAGCTCAAATCTGTAATTCTTAACGAAAATCTCTGCTCCTCCACTGCAGGATTTTAGCAATTGATATTCTCCTTCAGTTGGCACACTGCCAATGATGACCCTCAGAGAGCCATCAGTTTCTCCTAGATTTGAAGTTGACATATTATCCGTTTTGTTATTTTCACCCCTTTTCATAGTGTAATATAGTAGATAATATGTGTTGAACATTTTCAAAGTTGCCAAACCCATAGATCCCGAAGGGCCCTGAATGCTTCCTTGTATGATTAATCCTTTACTTATGTTCGTCCTCATGTACATGTAAATATCACATGACGCACGAGGGAGTGTTTGGCCAGTATCCATCATGTTTGGTCAATCAGAACAGATTTGGTTTTCACTCATTGTGCACAGCAGTGCTACAGCAAAGGCGAGTAGAAGTGGACCACTGTGTTTTCTTTGAACATCAAAGCATTGCTAAGGTTTCAGAAATAGTGCACAAAAATGTTCCCTTTAAATGAGCTCTCTTTTGATGTTTTAGTACATGTATTAAAAAGACCTGTCAATCAATTTTAGAGCGAGAGTGGATTCCAGTCCTGGCTTTTGGTTTTTGGTGATATATGGTTCTTTACATTAATATGGGATTTTGTCAATTTTCTCATACTTGCAGCATTCATCCCCTGAGAAATGAAGAAATGAATCTTATTTCACTGTGGTGCTAATCTAAGCTTTTAAAATGAATTTTCTCACATGAATGGTGTCGTGTCAGCTCTTGAGATATCAGTAAGATCCCAAAATAAACTCTCTTGACTTACAAATGAGACAGAATATCGTAAATTTGTCTCAGTGATCAAATTCAAGGGGCCACTCATACTTTTCGTACATACGGGGGGAAAAAAGCCTTTTGAACTGAAAACACTTTTTACTATTTACTGTTAGTCGTCTGCCTCTTCACACAAGAGATTCATGTTTTTTTCAATGTTTTTGTCTGCAATGTGCATTGATTCCTTCTTAGTAGTGTCTTTTGTAGAAGGCATTTACTGCCATTTATTCGTCACATGAAAACTGTCCTCAACTGGCTTTCATATTTGGATATTTAAATTAATATTTTAAAATATGTCCTCTTTATGATCTCACTGTGCTTGAACTCAACAAAAGCATAATTTTCTTCCAGAGCACCTTGCCATACAGTGACTGTCAATATGATTTCTCTCATCTTATTGCATTTAAAGCTGCTGTTGTCAGTTTAAAAAATCTTCAAGTATGTACCGTACACTTGGACATAATTTATGGACATAAATCATTAGAAATCAGCAGCACAGGTGGCACACACAGATAAACAATTACCAGGTTTACTTCCTCTACCTCCCAATTTGATCCGTTTTCTCTTTTTAGTCTTGATCTCCTCTTCTTCCCTTGGTTTGTCTTCGACTGATCTTTGCTATAACAGCTTTCCCCTACGGGGGTTTAGCTTATAAGTCAGTAATATCAAAATAAGAGTATGATTTATTCCTCAGGAGATGAAGAAAAGCTATTTGTGTGTATTGTGTTTTGTATCCTAAGATGCATGAGCTAGTAATCTACACATTTTGTCAGGTATTTTTCAGGAAACCAGTCTGTGAAATGAGATGAAAAACTGATTATTGAGGCTTTTGACTGTCGCTGTGACAGTTGAGCATTTTGCTGTTGTTGTTAAAGAATGTGTCTTCACAGCACATTTTACAGCAATAAAAACAAAATTGGATATTTTATGGAACAATGGAATACATGACATGTACATGTGTTTTTGTGTTGACAAGGCAAATACATCTTGTTAATCCCTAAGGTGACCCCCTAGTTTGTTTTAGTTTATTAGTTTATTTTAAAGGGACAAATCTCATTAATCAACAGAACAAATGGAAATGAGCCAGATTTAGCCTCAGAGGCAAATTTTATCTGCTGTCCTTGGCCAGATGTTAAAAAAGCTCTCTAAAAATCACTAACATTTGTTACTTTGCACTTTTAGCGCCTCTGGTAATCAGAAAATACATTTTAAAAGAGTCCAAAACAATGTAACATGCTGAAGATGCATGTCACAAGCAGATACACGTTTCAAGCACACTTCATCCTTATCTTTAAGTCATATAAAAAAAAATTAAAATAAAGAAAACTCATCTGCCACCTTTTTATCCATCTCATCTCCTCTCATGCCTCCACATCCTTTATCCCAAACATTATTTGAAGTCTCTTACTGCTCTAATTGTATTGTCTTCCCTTGTGTGTGTGTGTGTGTGTGTGTGTTGTTTTACATCTTTGCATACTGGACATGCCTATATGTGAGCTTTCATCTGTATATAACCATATTGTGCCTCTGAATGTAGAACCATTCATGTTTTTTTATTCTTTTAGCCTCTGATGATGATTGACTGAGAATGTGGGATGTTTGATGGTAATCTCTAAGAAAAAGATGAGAGTGAGGCTGAAAAAAGTCACATTATCAGCCAACCCATCATTAGTTAGCTGCAGTTCAGCATGCTAATATGCTCAGCAGCACACTATGAGCTTTAATTAGGGTAATGAGGAACAGCATTTAGCTGATATCAAAGTAATGACACATGTGGACACGCCTGGACATCTAAATAGAATATTGCACCGCTTCAAAAATGAGCTTTTCACATTCAATTACTCTCTGTTATGTGGTAGATAAATGTGTGTCAGTCATCAACCAAGCGATGAAGGCAGGAAGGCAGGAAAGAAAGAGGAGCACCCCACTACAGGGATAAGAGCATAAACACAAACTGACACATATAAATTGAACTGGAAAGACACTAATTTGAGTGCAGATCTCCGCCAAGGCCGCACAAGCATAGATGAAATTAACTCCAGGTATGAAGCCTAGTGCCTTGGTCAAGGGCAATGGCAGACGCATTAACCTAAGACGAGATGATGGTGGTCGGGGAGAATATAGAAACACAGAAAGGATCTGGACTGGCATGGGACTTCAAACCCAGGACCTTCTTGTTGTGAGGCAACAGTGCTAACCACTGCTATCATGCTGCCCTAAAGAGAAAGAACATTCTTAATAAGACTTAATGGCTATGATATTTTAGAATACTTAAGAAGAAATTGACATCAAATAATGAAAAATGCCTTACCTCACAATATTAAGATTTTTTTTTACATACCTAAATCCACTTCTGGATCTAGATCTGCATCAAAATTGAATGGGTTCCTCTCTTGGCCCTTCCTCACCCTTTTGTTAAAATTGGTTCATCAGTTTTTCAATAATCCCAAATAAGACCAAAACCAACCAACCAACCAGTAGATGCAGGTAAACACACACAAACCTCCTTCACTTCCTCCCTTATTTCCTTCTTTCCCCCCCCTGTTCCCCTTCTTGTCAGACATAAAGTACTGCACCTTAGCAGAAACGGCAGCCATAAATTATGCAGCACACATCACACACATATACAGAAACTGCATTGTGTGTGTGTAGCATGCAAAGTAAACAGAGGGTAGTGGCTTTATAGACCAGCATGCATTCTGCTCATGCCCCGTTCCTCCTCACATCTGCCTGCCTGCATCAGTTGTAGTTTACAACCAAGTCTTACAACATTACCATGCACTTATTGTTTAAAATCCATCTCTGTTTTTATATCGTTTCCGGCCAGCATCATATGCCAGCACAGAGAATAGAGAAGAGCCGTATGTTGCCATCTTCTAATGCCCTTCCTGATTTTCTCCCCCCTCTCCTGCTTCTCTCTATTTTCCTCCCTCTCTCCCACTGTGTTCTGGGCTCTCTCTGTCTCTCCCTCTCTACTACCATCTGTTCAGTTTGCGGGGCCTGGGTAGGTTTACTGCTTAAAAGGGACTCTCCTACCCACCCATATATGTCCATTTATTATTCTCTGTGGGCTGTTCTATTCTTGTCCCAATACAGTAGCGGGCGCTGACCAGTGCCTCGCTATATTGAATAGGAGAGTAAAAGCTTCAGCAGGTCAGCACATGCACGCAGAGGTGAGAGAAGCTCACCCCTGCTAGCTTTGTAATAAAAAGTGTATGGAGGAGGGAGAGAAAGAAAGAGGATGTGAAGGAGAGTGGAGTGAGATATATCAAAAAAAGAGAGCAGATGGCCTCAGAAAAAAGAGTTCCTGCTGAATAAAAAAGAGATAGAGATCCAAAGGGAAAGGAGAGAGTGATGCAGTGGAGGAGAAGGGTTGTAGACTCAGTCAGGGAATAATGGTGCTGCTGCATTTTTAATAGTCGGCCACTTTGTAGCGACCTATGTCTAATGGATTCTCTGCCTCTTAAAAGCCCCTGTCAGAGGCCTCTACCTCAAATAGTTATACCACGGAAATTGCTGAGGGCTCCAATAGTCCCCAACACTTCCTGATAGAATGTCCAATGGTCTACTATTGTCTGGCACTAAATGTATTTCCAGTCAGTACGCAGACATTTTGGCAAATCATGTCTAGAGCTTAATTTACTGACAGGAAGCAACAACCAAAACACTAACGGCTTTAAAAGACTCTCACTGATGTCACAACTCTGGCCACTGTGGTTAGTGATCAGCTTGCTGGCTTTTTAAACGCTAAACTATGTACCTGACACTGACTTATTGGTGGGCTAAAAAGGTGGGGAACAAGAGTTCAACCCCTAGCAGTTAGCCATTTTAAGTGTGTGTGGATCATTGCAGAAGTTATGGCTTCTGGCCATTAAGCTGACCATAGAGATTGTGTCCAGGGGTTACTGGTGATATAGATGACCGTTCCCTGTATTCGGTGTCTTGTGACCTGTATAAAATACAGATGAATATGTGGTGTTGCCGTTTTTCAAGTTTATTGTTCAAGATGGTTTCCACTTAGTGAGGGTGTCTCAGGACCGTCCTGATGGTCTGTTATTCTACCTCTTTTACACTAAGGACATTGCGAAGGGGTATAAAGCATACGCAATGTAAGCTTAACATTGTGGTTTTGACTTTGGTCCTAGACTTTTGCTGCCATGTTTCCTTTTTTTTGTTTCCAAGGTCAACTTTCCAGAAGGAGTGGGCGATGTAGTCTTAAAATGATATCACAATATTTCAGGTAACGATTTTCACGATGATATGGAAATGTTTTAAAAAGAAGGCAGGATAGAGAGTTAAAGCATTGGGGAGAGGGCTTTTTTTCTTTGTCTAGAATAAAAACATGTTAATTGTTGATCTATGACAGGCTGTGATTTCCCCCCAGTGCCAAGCTGCCTCTCTGAGTATTTTTTTAAACCAAAATTAGCATCACTTAAGAAATTTTACCTCTTGCAGTTTCTCCCACTCTTGCCGTCTGCTTAAACCACTTGCAATATATTTGCCTGTGTGGTGAAAGAAACTCGTCTTTGGGCAGCAGCTGCACAGTGTCCAATCACTGGTATTGTACAGACGTGGCTAAAAGTTTTGGTACTGCTCCAATAAAAAAAACCCAACAACACAGTTTTCTCTGAAATACGTTGAAACTGACAAAAGTAATTGGCATGCACCATTCTTTATTCCATATTTAATAGAACTTGAGCTAGTTTTGGCTCACAAATCAGCTGCTAGGCTCTCCTCCTCACGCGACTCGTGACTTTCTTGGTATTCACCAGGTGTTTCTCCTTCTGGTGATCACACACACATTTGTTTGTGTTGCCACCAGTAGCTGACCTGCTGCTTTCATCATGGTCATTCATCTTCTTGCGCATGCTACGAAAATGCATCAACACGCCAACACGCCTCAATATCGTCGATACTGAGACATAATTTAAAAAATTTGTTGAAAAAAAATATACCTCTGTTCCTATGAACAATACGGTATGGTGCAGACCTGCTTTCCAGTGAAGGCAAAATGTGAAAAAAGTATTCATATTTTAAAGAGATGGTGTCATATCTTTCAAATGGTTTTCACATGCTCACCAGTGACCCTTAGCTTAAGGACTGCAACACCAATTAATCTGATTTACATGAACATAAAACTCATTGATATACTGTAATTATATGCATATGGGGAGGGTTGCCAGTTGGATCCACAGACCAGCCGAACAAATCTGAGTGGGGAGGTGAATAATCAGCTCTGACAGCACCGCAGTAGTGCTGCTTCCAGGTATGCAGTAAATGTGTTTAACTATGGGGGTAAATAAAGCAAGTTGTGAAAATAAGCAGTTGTGAAGATTGAATTCTGACAAAAACAAACAACAAAAACAGGATTATTTTGCATTCAATTGAAAAAGTAAAGGCAGTTGTTTCACTTGTCATATAAGTTTAGTAAAGGATTTCATTCAGGCTGTTTCCTTTTGTTAGGTAAACAAGAAGGATAATAACACTTTGGCTTCTCAAGCTGGAAAGAATATTCATCTGTTATAATGTTCATCATTATTCGCACACATTCTGTCAATTAAATCTATGCTGTTATTAAGTTGGCAGTTTTCTCATTTCATCATGTGAATTCCCTGGTGGAGAGTGTGTGTGGTGGGATGTTACTGTGTGTGGGCGTTGGTGGTCTCTTGAACCCTACAGAGAGATAAATGAGAGAATGTTTGTTATTTCATATCTTACTTAGCAGTTATTTGCCCTCCCTCATAGTCCAAGCAGTGCGTCTTAATTGCTTTGTTGATCACTCTTAATCAATCACTGACCTTTAACAGATTCTGACAGTCATTTTGTAATTCACATAATTTGTATTTACTTTGTCTCATCATGCTTAATCTATTTCTGCTTCAGTTTCTTCACATTTAATGTCTTTTGAAATCCTCCAGAGATCTTGACCCGCTGTTTTTTTGCACAGATTAATGCAGACAGTAATAAGGGCACTGACAGCAAAAGCAAAAAGATGGATCCATTTCGGTGGATTAGTCTGGCAAAAAGACCCTGCGGGGTACTGGTACTGATGGTACTCTCACTTTTTCACTTTTTTTTCACAGTTTTGCTAAATATAGTGGAAGAAAACCTGTTGGAGTGTTTATTAGAGCAGGAATCACCTCTGCACTTAAGTCACACCTGGTCTCACTCTACACGGGTCAGGTGGGGCATGGACTGGAACGGATCACCCCCTGCTAGAGACACGATGTGTATAGATGAACAATATTTACAGTGCATTTCATATCCAGTCTCTCACTCATTACTGATAGTTTTCTTGACAGGACTCACGGTGCACAATGCTGTATATACAGTACAATATATGGAATGCACAACATAAATCCTCTTCTTTGGTGCACGAAGAGCCCAACGTGCTAAAATCAAGCATATGCATTTACTAGAATAAAAAAGTTCAGGCCTGTCAAAGCTGGTAGCTTCTTGAAAATATCAAATGACAAAATCATCTAAAGGTCGCAGACACGAAGCAAAGACATTTAATATGAAGGTAAAAGTCAGATTATAAACTCCAGAGCTCAAATTACATAACATTTTGGTGAAATAAATTCACAGAGCTTGTTCCTATGTCCTCGCCTTTTCCATTTAAAATGGCACAAGGCACTCTTCTGCTTTCTTGTTAATACGTAGTGTCTTGCCTTTGAGGCTGCAAACCACCGAGAGTGTACAAATCCATGCCACTTTAGAGTGCTTGCTCCAACAGCACAGTAGAGAAGATCCAAGTGTGAACAAACTCTCGGGCTCGACCTCTGCTCTCACTCTTTCTCAGCTTGAGAGGAATTTGTAAAGAAACACAGTTAAAGTCTATAAAAGTGCTGCACAGTGTTTGTCCTTACAGACCCTTTAGCTCGGTTACAGACACACTCTTGTCCCTGAGCCAGAGGTGGCTGGCCAGGCCAAACATCTCCTATTCCCTGCTAATGAAATCCTGAATAAAACCCTGCCTGCTCGGCTTGATCCCCCATACACAATCGCACAAGTATGTACACACAAACACAGACGCACTCGCCAGGGTGTTGGTATGTGCACACACGCGCACGCACCAACACACATACAGAACCCCTGCAGTCCCAGCCAGGGATTATCCTGGAAAACACTCCTTTTGTTGAGCCCCAGTCAAATTACTTTTCTGAGCTCTCATGCTTTTATCAGAGTTGTGTGCAAAGCCGCGCGTTTGTGCGTGTGTGTGTGTGTGAGTGTGTGCACGCATGCATGTTAAGGGTAGTCCAAACATAGACCGGTACTGATTGAAGGGAGCATGTCCAAAGTGAATGATCACTTATGACACTTTAAAGTAAGCTGTTTATATTTCGTCTCTTTGTATGTATCCCAGTTAATTTCTAAAGAAAGATACACCACATCAGTGTATGGACTATAATTTGTGACGTCACCACTTAACGTTTATGAATAAAGGCGTCGTTAGTTGCAGACACTCACTATATACAGTATGTGCTCCTCGGCTGCCCCACTGTGGCTCCACCCCCGAGCGGAATTGTTTTGGAAATCCTGCGTGACTAATTCAGGCCTCTATAAAGTCTACCCAAGTATAGTTATGCTTTGGCCAGTGCATGATTGTTTTCTGGGTTACTCACAGTTAACTCTCATCCTGGGCATTAGCCAACTCAGTTCACTGGGCATAGATTGCTAAGCGATATTCAGCTTCTCTTCATTCACACTACTGGCTCTCCTCAGAGAATATCAGTCTTGTTCAGACGTCTGTGTGTGCATGTAAAAGAGATGCAAACATGTTTTGGTTGTTGTTTGTGAGAGAATGCGTGCATGTGTGACTCCACGTGTGAGCTGCGGGTTTGTGCTTGCGAGACAGAGAGATGAGGCGAGAGTGCCAAAGTGCGAGATAAACAGAGACTAACAACGGAGGAGGAGTAAAGTAAAGTGTGTGTGCGTGTGTGTGTGTGTGCGCGCGCACGGTTGTGTACATGTGTGAGGGTGCAAACTAACTTTATAGCTCTCAGTGAAGTGTTGATGTAAGTGGAAGTGGAGGGAGGAGAGGGATAAAAGGCCTGACTAGATTAGGCTGACACACACTACTGAGGCTTGCTGTGATGCCAGCCCTTTCAGCACTCCTTATGCTGTGTAACTGTCCTTAGTGTTACGCAGCTACAGTAAATAGTAAATGTAACAGTAAATGTACTAAATATAACAGTACTGACATCTCTGCAGCATTCTGCTATGCCCCATTGCGAGGGGGTCGTGTTGATGTTTTACAATATCTTCCACAATTCTATACATTCCAGTTGTATGTCTCTGAATCGTTCTCAGGGTAGAAGAGATGGGAAATAGATTACGGGCATTGAAGCTGTTCTTTACCTCCACCAAGGAGGTTATGTTTTCACCCACATCTCAAACAGTTATGAATCAATTTTCACAAAACTTGCTGAAAGTAAGGTATGGCCCAGGGAAAAACACATTAAACTTTGTTATGGATACAGATCCAGGGGCAGATCCCACACGGTTTTAAATATTTCGTAACACTGGGAGAGAATAATATATATATCTATATATTTTTTTAGCAGTTGAATACACCAGTCCTCATGAAAAAAGGTATATCTATTCCATGGTTGACTATTAAGAGGTACAATGGCACAATTTTGTCTGGATCTGGGTAACAATCTGGATCTGGGGAATTGAAATACAAGCGCATTAATGGAGCTGCTGTACAGTAACAAATAAGGCTCGCAAAATGCAACAACTACCAATGTTTACTGCGCTAATGCTGATTTTGTGACATGTAAAGAGATTTGACAGATCTGTAGTAGATAGCAATAGAGATTGACTCAGAAAACATAATATCTTTATTATAAGTTGTGTCTTGAGCCAGTATATCATTAGAAAAAGACAATTGTTTCTAGGCTTGTTCGGCCTTGGCAGAGGTATGCACTCTAATGAATAACCTAGTTTAATCTTTATTTCTTTGAATGTACTTCTGGCAGTTTTTTTGTTTGTGGGAGGCCAAGTAACTGCATATTCTAAGCTCCCCCACCCAGGCATCCCACTACTTATAGCCAACTCTCCAATGGTACATTTGTTAAGTCATTTGCAGAGCTGTCTTTCTGCAATAGTCCCTCTGTGCATACAGTACTGACAGATGAGGGTAAAAATAACATTTTCAAGTAGTTTTAAATGTTTGAAGAGCTTGAGGTGTGTTTGACTTAACTCAGCCAGACAATGAAACAGCATTAAATGTGGTAACTCTGTTTGTAAAATATGGCAAGTGAAGCATCCTCTTGCATTTTCAAATATTTATAATGTACTCCACTGTTCTTTAGCCAAAGTTTAAACCAGCAAGAGCAGAAGAAGCTCACCGATTTTTGCAGATGAGAAACAAAATTAGACAAAATGAAAAGGGTATTTTTGGGCAGGCTTTCTCATTAATGCTTGACATGTTTCTCTGAGCCTGCATATTTGTGGCTCTGGGTGTTTCCAAAGGTTCCAGTCATCATTTGAGCTGTTTTGGAATTGACTGTGACCTATGACTCAGGGTAACTGACTCATTCCAGCATTAGTGAAGTTGGCCAAGCTGTACAGGATGTCCCAAACCATCATCTTACATTAACATATTCTGTTCACTCAGATCATCTGTATCCCTGTTAAGCTTTCTGTTGCTCATTTTCTGTTGCAATTTTTTGTTTTTGTGTCCCCATTATATGTATTCTTGGTGCGATGAAGTGGTATAAATTGGGGCACAAATGCATGTCTTATTTTATGGAATTTGAACCTATCTGGAACCTTTCTTTTTAGATGTAAACAATAACCCATCCCTTAGGCTGAAATCCTCTTTGCTTTCGTGGTGGTTAAAGAACAAAGGTGACCTCAACCTCATAGGGATACTGTAACATCATTAAGTATACACTGTTTTTATTTTTCCAACAGAACAGATACCAGCAGATCTTGCATGCATCTTACCAAATACTGTGTACGGACACCGTTTTATTAGAATCCCATCATTTTTCCTTGCTAGGGAAGAGGAATCCTTCGCTTACCTGATATCCCATGGATTTCACTCCCTGAAAATCCTGTCATTATGATCATACCACAATCTCATAATGCCATATAATGGAAATATCCATGCATACACAGGAGTGAATATATAACTTTATGGGTATAGTGAAATTAATGTGTATATCTATAGTACATACAGACACACACACAGCAACTGTCAACTGTCAGATTAGATGCAGGAGACACTTTGTGCACAACACAAGGAGCATTCGGTGCACCGCTGTGACAGAAAATACTAACTGCAGCACTCTTACCAATACCAACCCTAGAATTATCCTCTCAGCAGAGGTCTCTCTCATTCCTCTCTGTCTCTCTCAAGAAGAAATCAATGGCATGGGGACACTCAGTCTGTACTGAGAGAGACCCACCTGTATGCAATATAGGTGACATTTATTTTTTTGCTCTGTTTAAAATGTTAAGCGAATGTAGATACAACCTGATAACGTTTAAAATTTCTCATCCAATATTCAGTGTTCAGTATTTATATTTTGCTTTGTGCAATGCGAGCTGAAATGAGAATAGTGCAGAAAATACTAAGCAGTGTGAGGAAAAACTACAACCAATCTTCTTTATGCGCAGCAGTAAAAGGATCCAAGAGCTTGTTTTCCCAAAAAGCCCATGTATTCCTGACTGTAATGGATATCTCTTGTTATGGGTACTGTGACAGGCAGGTCCAGAAGCAAACCTGCTTGAAGTTCAGTGGCAGCTTCAAAAAACTCAAGAGGTAGGAAGAAGAATATTTAGATGAAAATTGCTCTGAAACAATGCTGTTGCCTCCACTGTGCTATTCACAAAGATAGAGTAAGAACAGCACTGCACACATCTGAAAGAGGACAGGCAGAGCAAGTACACTTCATAACATAATGGACGTTCCGTGAACTTCCACTGTGATCTCCCCCTCTTAAGCTTGGAGCTCAAGTTGTATTCTCAAAGACACTAAAGTGGAGCAGGTCCAGGTGGTGTGGGATACATCCAGGAGGAGGTGTCTGGGGTGGATTGTACATCCACAGAGGATGCCGGGTCGGAAGAGTTCAAGCACAACAGCAGAGAAGAGAGGGAGGGAATAAAGGAGAGGATCAAAGTTAGAGAGAAAGAAAGAGGGAATAAGGTGGAGAGGAAAGACCTTATGAAATGAGCTTAAAAGAGGAGAGTTGTTTGGATCAAAGACTCTGCTCTAATTTGTCTGTGCAAATGCTTGTGTTTTTATTGCTCTAGTAATTTAACCTTATTTACATTCTAAATGACTGACCTGTAAATGTGGAAAGGTTACATTCCAACTGTCAGAGATGATAATCATAAAATGCTTTTGCATCAAAAGAGCAGAACTAAATTAGGAACTATTATATTACATTACATGGAAAATTATAGTATTTTGTGTTAGATATTCCAGTACGTGATGCCTTACACTGTAACACATCACTTACTGTTACATCTGTCAGAGACGCTTTGATTAGTGCGATTCCTGTTAGTCTTTTGTCATTATGTCATTTTTCTCAGCACTGCTTACATTAAGATCTGTTTGTTTTGCTGTATACAAAAATAAGCTAAAAGATGAATATTTAAAAGTAGTGGTTGTGCAAGAAAGTGTGCGTCTGACCAATCAATGATGCTCGGCTTTGCAAACTGCACCCAGTGAAGAGCGCCTTCCCCCCCTTCCCCCCCCCGTAGAAGGAGCTTTAAAAAAAGAAAAGGTTCTTCTCGTTCGTTGGCGCCGAACGAAAAGGAAAGGTTTCTTAAGTTCCTGAAAAGGTTCCAGAGTGCCTGACAAAGTTTTGGCAGTGCAAATGGGGCTGGGCAGACTTCACTACATGCATGCGGTACGTGCAGATACCAGTGTGTCAGCGGAATTACAGAATAAGTGACAAAAAAGACAGAGAAAAGGAGAAACAGGTATAGACTTTTCCTTTTTTCCACAGCATAGCCACAAACTGCGGGTCTCAGCCTGCCAAACTAACTCAACTTCCCAGCTATAGATAATCTGTGTAGTGTGTGTGTGTGTGTTTACATAATTCATAAGCAGAGCCAAATCAAGATCTAGAGATTATCAGGACCAGTAGCACAAAGGAGGAGAGGAGAGAGAGAGAGAGAGAGAGAGGAGGCAGGAAAGGGAACAGAAGAGAGTAAGAAAAGTGGATATGGGAAAAATATTCTGTAAGGAGTTTCCAACACAATCACAGTGCACGAAGTCGTTCATATTCACCCCACACTCACCTGTATGCAGCACGTGTTCACATGCACATTCCCACAGGCGCTCTCTTCCCTCCATGACTCCCTCCTTCCCTCTTTTACTTTCAAGGAAGGGTAATCC
>OMOW01062107.1:2378-12959 GCA_900312555.1 Lamprogrammus exutus
GAGAAGCAAAATTCTTTTCTTGACGACTATACCGGGTTGTTTGGGTTTGGCGGGTGGGGGGGGGAAGAGGGAAGATACCAGGGCCAAATTCATAAAAGTCGACGGTAAATGCATTGCGCCACGCTAAATCTCCACCACGGTAATTTCAGCTCATCCATAAAGTTGCATAGTTTTGATTACTACACCGGAATCCCAGTACCGTCGCGTTATCTGCGGACGACTTTCAGGCGGCAGCCAATCACAATGAACGTGTTAATGAGGTAATGCATATTCTTTATTCGCCAAAGAAAGCCTAAATTTATGGCAGAGGAGCTTGTAGTTTTAGGAGAGGAGGTGGTGGGGAATAATAAGGCTCTGTTTGGTAGACATGCAGCAACAGTAAAACAAAGAAAAATGATTTGGGGAAACAATCGCAGAACGCTTCAATGTGGTGGTGTGCGTAAAAAAAGAACAAAAGTGGTGGCAAGATGAGAGACGAACATTTCACGCAAACAGAAAAACAGAGGTTTTATAATCACCCCGCAAACCAAAAATAGATGTGCATCACGTAAATCAATGATAGATTCGTGGTTTACATTGGCATTCTTCATCAGTGATCTTCTTGAGATTTTGTTATTATTATTAATCATTAGAGAAACTGAAACAAATCGGTGTTAGTAATGTATGTTTATGATGTTCATGTGTCTGAAGTGTGCTGGACTACTTGAAGATGAAGCATTAGGTTAGTTTTGAAGACTCAAATGAACATCCCAGTGAGCACTGAGGCCTACATTAAAGAGCTTTTGTCATTTTGTTTACGGTATTGTCATTGATCAAAGGAGTAACGCGTTTCATGTAAATTAAGCCAACTTTTTTGAACACGTGGCATAATTAGTGAAGGTGGGGGAGAGGGAAGTGAGAGCGACGCGTGGATGGACGGATGGGGTGAGGGGGTGAGAGAATGGGAATGATGGAGGGATGCTCGAAACAGGAGGAAAGTGTGAGCAAGAGACAGAAAGTTGAGAGGAAGGAGATCGAGATGAAATGGCATTAATGGAAAAATATTCCAGAAGTGAGAGGAAAGAAGCTTGCTTATTGGGAAAAAAAAGAAGAAGAGAAATATTTCGTATTCTGTCTGTCTGCTGTTTCTTTCATGTCTTAGTTGAAAGTCAAACTAAAACTGTGACCCCCACTGTATTCATGAATAAAATAAAAGAATAGTGTACGAATATGTCCTGTATATACCAACAGGACAACATATACATTCTTGGTTTTAATAATTGATATAATGAGTACAGTAAGCAGCCTATTCTTCTCATTACTTTTTCAAATGTGTTATGAATAGAAATAACCAGATGATGTGTTATTTTTCTGTAGCTGCAATTCATTTGTTTTCACTTTAGTACTTGGTAGTAGTTGGGGGAGACAAAAGAGGATAAAAGCAGAAGACTGAGAGGTCAGAGAGAAACATCGGTCTGAAGAGACAACACGTTTGATTCGTGTTTCTATCTTGATGAACACGGCGCCTTGCTTTGTGAACGACTCGTCATGATCGTGTAAAACAACTCTGGATATTACGCATACTCATTCGTGTTATGATAATGGTTCTATTTGACTCTCTATCTTGTTTGCTTCTTATGTGTGTTTGACTGAGAAAGACTTTGCTTTGTTGAAACGTTGCCAGTAATGCCGACTTTATAATGAAGCCGTAATTGCAGTGTGTCGCACTTCTCTGGTTTTATATCAAACAAGTCCAAAACAGCATTTCTTAGCTGTGAAGTTTCTGCCTCTGTGCACATAACGCAGCCATCTGCTGGCCAAACGTCACCGCTTATCTGACTTAAGGAAACCTTTAGAGCTTTCTTAAATCATTTAGGAGTTGAGACCGCGTCTTATCACTGAGGAACATTTGTGCATGAATGAGAATTGTGAAGTAAAATCACATAATTCTAAGAATTCCAAAGCATTTAGGACCAAAGATTATTCTGAGTTGCTTTAGATCTACATAATATTTGTGTAATATGTGCAGTGCTCTGAGATTAATGGACAGTTACATATATAATATAATTTTTTGTTATCAAAGTCCTACAAATTCATGAGAGTCAGAAAATGTGCATAGCTTCTTGGATGCACACATTTTACTGTATGTATTAATGCCAAGACAAATACAGCATATTGACAGTTTTGGGTAAATAAGATGTGCGATGCAGTGTGTAACAGCAAGGTTGTGGCTCTTAATGCCTAAGGGA
The DNA here is from genome assembly GCA_900312555.1 of Lamprogrammus exutus. Taxonomy (NCBI): domain Eukaryota; kingdom Metazoa; phylum Chordata; class Actinopteri; order Ophidiiformes; family Ophidiidae; genus Lamprogrammus; species Lamprogrammus exutus. Next base: position 4,607 of record OMOW01062107.1, read on the forward strand.
TATCCAGTCGGTGCCAGGTTTACTTTTCATTGACGGGTTTTCACAATGAAGATGTCATTGACAGGAGACAAAAGGTAACGCTCGCGACCACGTGACGCACACACTCGCACAGGAGCCTTGGCTGGACGTAGCACCGGATATGCTGGGTCACGCTCAGGAGACTCTAAAGGACACGCAGCCCAGGGCAATTAATTCCAAAAGGTAGAACACCACAAACCTGTACAAACATACATACCAATTCAGCGATGTTTCATTCAAAACGATCCCGAGGCCTAAAGAAAATGCTGATGAGGGACATTATGATTTTTCCCATCCTGCATACTCGGAGATGGATTGATTTGTCATGCGAGTGTCAGTGTGTTCTTTGTGAGTTTCTGTATTACATTATTCAGGAGAAAGACACACACACACACACACAAAGCAGAATACACAGTGGGAATCCAGGATACACGAGTCCATGACGTTGACTGAGAGGCCTTTGATGTTGGCTGTGTTGGAGAGGTTCAGGGTTATGGACAGCGCAGTGGTTGGTGTTGCTGTTGAAACTCTGGCTCATTCACCTTAATGAGAATCAATAGCCAAGTTGGACTCGAGACCACGGGTCAAAGCTTCAGCCTGCTGCCATCCCTCATGAATGAGATCATGATAGTTTTCTCTACGCTACCATTTTCTCAATCACAAGCGAGTAGACTGCCAGAATTGACAGAGCCAAAGGGAGGGGGAAAGGTGCAGAATGAGTGTAAAATGGTATAATAACAACAATTTATTAAATTTATTTAGTTTTTACCACAATATCCTCCTTTCGAAGACTTCTTATTTATCAGTTTAGAAAGTAGAACCCTGGTTTTAGTCACTGTCCCTTTCTTATGCTCTATTCCTCCTGATTATCCTTTTAGGTGAGCTGTTTCCAAATCTTTTTCGGTGCTTCTGTCACCTCGCCCTCGAAATTTGTATTCTTTCTTTGTTTCAATTTTCTTTATTAGTCTACAGACGTTAAAAATGACAACAAAAACCATGTTGGGCAGCCAGTCAGACAGATAGATTTGTAAATAATCAGTCAAGCAGCAGCGATGCCAGCCAGATCAACACCTTAACTGTCTAATATGCTAATACACTGAGTCACTTGGGGGCGGAGCCACCTCACATGTCAATCACTCTACAAGATATGAGGGGGGACAGAAAACTGGCCCCAGGCTGTGCACATGCGTGTGTGGCAAGGTCATGGAGCACCCCAGTCTACCCAAGTCAGTAAACTAGTGGAGTAACATAATTTGCACTCTCGGGGTTGTAGCTGTTGTAGACACACAGGAGCACACACACAGAGAGAGAGAGAGAGAGAGAATAAAAATTTAGATATTTATTTTTTTACGCGTTCCCCCTGTTATGTTAATAAAAACACTGAAAACACTTTAATGTATTTATTCCAATTAGTTTGTCCCGCCAGCTTGCCTTCAGCGGTGCCTCCAGCGATGCCCCTTTGATTTGAATAAGAGATGCTAACAATGCCAACAGGCCATGTCAGGAAAATTGAAATGGTTTTTTTTTTCATCATGTCTCTGAATGACACAAATTCACATTCTTTTTATTTTTGCAGCATGCTGTGTTCTGTTTGCATAGAAACACATACATATGGAAATGGTGCAGTCATATGAAGAGGCCAAACATCTCTGTCTAACTCGCCATAACACCCAAAACACACACCATGACCTTGAAAATCTACTCATAGTAACTTGAATGATATCTCTAACTTTATTAGTTTAGGAGATATTTATGGAAAATGTTAATTCATTGATGGTGGAACTGTTAAATATGATCAAATAAGATAAGAGATTAGATCAACTTTATTCCTCAAGGGGAAATTTAGTTGTCGCAGCAACATGACAGTGAACAGGAAAGAATAAAAAATTTGCAAGAATGAAAAATACAGATAAGAAATTTGCAAAGGTAGAAAATAGGAACCTGTTTTTAAAAATAGAATTACATTCTGAACAAAATAAACAAGATAAAGTATTATTTACATTGTGTATGTATTGTACTAGGCATATATATTCACACTGTAGATGTTAAATTAAATGCACATGGCATTATTTACACTGTGGATTTTAAGGTAACAAGGCATTATTTACACTGAGAGCAGCGGCGGTTGTGAAGTCTGACAGCAGCAGGGATGAAGGACCTGTGGTATTGTTCCTTCACGCACCGTGGGTGCCGCAGTCTGTCACCGAGGGAGCTGCCCAGGGCTCCTAGGCTGTCCTGTAGGGGAGGGTTGGGCTGCCCGTGATGGCTGCAAGTTTGGCCACAATCCTCCTCTCCCCCTCCTCCTCTGTGTAGTCCAGAGGACACCCCAGGACAGAGTGTCTCTTCCTGTCTGCCGCAGAGATGCCACTGCTCCAGCACACTATGCAGAGGATATTGAGGCTCCTCAGGAGGTAGAGCCGCCTTGAACCCTTCCTGTAGAGAGCATCAGTTCTGGATAGGATAGAGCCTCATAGGTATTGAAGATACATTAAAACTGTTTGTACTTTACTGAATCAGCATGATCTCAACTAGATGATGGTGGTAGTTCCATATTTGCAGTACTATAAGGCTCCTGGCTATGCCTGGATAAATATCTGAAAATGCATTTCTGACCACCAGATCTGGATCATAACGATCCAGATCCAGTGATCATGAGTGTTGTGGTTTGAAGGCTGGCTGAAGGCAAGGCGGTCTGTGGGCTAAAGATAATTTAACTTTTCTAAATAAAGTGACAAAAACACAACTTCCTTGCCAGAGGAATGAAGAAATTCTTATACTGTCAGATAAAATCAAATGAAATTTCAAATTTATGTATATAGCCCAATATCACATAATGTCTCAAAGGGCTTCACAGGCCCACAGACGGTTCCCGACCCAGCCCAAAGCTCTCTAGGAAGACAAGGAAAAACTCCCAAAAACCTCAGTGTATAAGGAAAAGGAAGAAACCTCGAGAGAGGCAATTCAAAGAGAGATTCCCTCTCCACGAACAGCCAGGTGTGCAATAGGAACCGCAGGTGGGAAAAACACAACAATACAGCAAATTACAAAAGTGATAAAAAGATACAGCAGAAGATAAAATCCTGATCCAAGGGGGGGAAAGGCAGTCCGCAGCAGATCAGGTAAGTAGGTAGAGGTGAAGATGGGGTGGTTGGAGGGCAAAAAACTTGATATCCAGATGATTCATCTCATTTACTGCTTAACACAAGCGATTTATTTGGTTTCTCCTTCTGTGTTCTGTCTTTATCTCATTCCCTGTGTGTATAACTCAGTTTGTATACCAGTTTGTGATGTCATGAATCAAAATATGGACAATCAAAAACGCTAAACTTGAACAACTGAATGAATATGAATGTGTTGAAAGGTAAACAGCCAAATTAAATTACACTGCAGTTTTAACAGCATTCTCAGAGAGCGAGAGCGGATTGATGCCCCATGTAACATCCTTTATAGCAGGTGACTTGATTTCTTAGAGGAAGCCTACAAAGCGCACTCCACTCGTTACCTCTGCTCTTTCAACATCTTCAAGAGCCTTGAGGTTTATGGTTTTGACCGCAGCAGCACTATGTGTGTCTCCGCTAGGTATGACTCAGATGTGTTTTGATGGATGCATCAACCCCTTCCCTCCCTCATCTGCTGACAAGTGTAAGACTGCTGCCTTAAGCCACCAGTGCTTGAAATCACTGTGTTTTCCCTGCAGGCTTTGTAAGAGTCCAAAACAGTCTGCTGATGACACAGTGATGATGCAGGTATGGTGGTAATAATCTCCTCTTATAGCCACCAATTTGGAATCCTGTAACTTTTGGCAATGTCTCCCAGATATTTTTGACTCAGCCCTCCATGCATACATAAACCCCTCTAACCTTCACCCCCTCTTTATTCAACTGGAAGTCCCTTGTGTGTGCAGCACTCTCCTGTTCTTCCAAAACATAACACCATACTTAATTCTTACTTAACTTCACTTTGTCTGAGAATGCCTCTTCAATTTGAGCAATTTGAGGAGACAGTAATGGTTGCATTTGGCCACAGTTCTACCGGTTTTCCTGGCAAACCATTAGCTCGCTGGCTCAACTCAAAAGACAGGGTGTCATTTGTCTTTAAAGTGGGCATACCAGCAACAAACTAGTCCCCAAATCCAAAAGCATTCACAGCGCTGAACGTTTTATTGTAGAGCTCAAATACCATTGTCAACTCATAATTTCCATGAAAGGATCTTTGTCCGATTCCTTGCTTTGGCCCTGTGTAAGACTCAGCAGCACAAAAATCACAATCATTTACTGGAGTTCCCCGTAATTTAATGTGTTGTTTGTGCTCTCTTTGTTTCTTTTATCCAAAAACCAAACAGCTGATAGCATCCATTTCCCTCAGAAAAGGAAATCCCATCTTAAATATCAGCTTTGGTTTCTTGCCTCAGGAGCCTCATTCACACAGGGCTTCCTTTCCGTAAATTTGGCTGCAAATTGTCGGATAGCAGTGTATGTGAATGCAAGCGAGAGCCGGAACACTTGACTAGTAGATAGTCCGGAATGAGATCCTAGTAATATTGTCGGTATCAGTGCTGGAACGTGTCTGTTTGAATGAACGTACAGCTGTAAAGGAGGGTGGTGTTGAGCAGCAGCGGATGATTAGACTGGTCATATTCATTCATAGTCATATTTTGAACAACCCGTTCTCATTTCTGCATTGTCTTATCACCTGGCATCAGGTTATGGAAGCCCAAGATACCCTTTTTAGTCTGGGTTTTTCAATTTACAGCAATGCTAATCCACCTGCTGCTATATAGGATGTGCAAAGCTTTGATTTTTGGCAGCACTTGCAGCTATCCGTCACGGATGTGTGCACAGGCTTAATGGTGCATGTTGTCTAGATGCCTGAACGTGTGTGAATGCAAACACAATACCGAGGAAAGGTCTGGCAGTGTGAATAAACCAAATCCTGCAATGCTGGGACACCAGGACTCACAACTTTTTTGCCAATATTCAGCGTTCTCAATGTGAAAGACGCAAGCTTTAAATTTGAGCATAGTCACAGTTCACTCCCCAGTAAGCTGCATCTATTACCTTCTTAACCTCAACTATGGAAAAAGCAGAGAACAACCAGCAGAAATGCGTGGCATGACCTACATACAGTACACAGTATGTGACCTTTTCAGCATCACTGGCTTTGGGATTTGTTTTTTACCTTTCCCATAAATCCTGAAATCTAGAGCACCGAGTCTTCTTGTAGAAGTTTTACTTTGAACTTCATGATGTCCAGGGATGTGTGAATGTTTTGATCTTCCAGCCTGGCCCAGACAGCCGGCCCCACAGTCCCTACTTTCACCTCTCAGTCCCACTTGCTTCATCTCCTCCAATCCCCTGGGTTTCTCCTTCTGCTTGTGCTGAATCAATACTTGGGAACCTTTTATGTCCATATACATACACCCAAAAGCAGCACAGATTGTTAGTAATGGTGCACATGAATAGTAACTGTCAGCAAATTCAACACTGAATCTCAATTTTTGAGGAATGAGATAAATACTAATACATGCCAGAGTATGTTTTAGAGCTAAAAAGCTGAAGTGCTTGAATATTTAATAACGCGTTTGTGCCATTTGAATGGTGAAAGTGTGGTTTAACACAAAAAAAGTGTTTTTTCCATGGCTAGAGACATTCTCCATACTTTGCAATTGAGAAATATGGAAATAGGGTTTGATGGGTTGGCATTCATGTTCCCTTATTGTTTGATGGCCTGCACTGCAGACAAATATTGAGGTGAAACCACTTGCTCGCATTCCTGTATTTTACAGGCTTCAGCTTTAATTTTGGGGGTTCACATCTGAGGGAATTTAGTCAGGTACCACTGACTAACTGACAGAAACAAGACAGCTCTCTGAGCAGCGCCTTGTCTCAAACGTGGGACATCAGACAGAACTGCTGAAGCAGTTTTAGCAGATGGGATTGAAACCAGCACCAGTGCTCTTTTCACCCTATTACCACTAATACATTGCTGCCCAGACTCAGCTTTACAGGAAAACTAACTTCTTCATCCAAGAACAACTGACAAGGTTTTCCCACCCTATACCTGTTGGTTGGCCTCTGTTACCAACCTCCCCCAAAGAGATGAAGTGCATTTTTGTTTTTGGCTCTCAACAGTGCATACACCACTGCAAACTAATTGATTTAATCCTGTGAAGTTGTTTCTCTCTCTTCATGTGAGAGCTTTCATTCAGCGGTGGCAGACAAAATCTGATATCTATCATTGTGCCTCTGCCTGTCTCTGTCGCAGAAGATAAAAGGTAAAACATTAACTGCAGCAGGGACAGCTGACCTTTCATTAGGCGACTCCCCTCATCCATTTATCTTTTTCTCTTCAGTCTTCTGCTCCATCCCTCAATCCCTTTTGCATCTCATTCCGAACATCGTTGTCAGTTATTTAAAATCTTTTTTTCTTTTTTCTTTTTCAGAACCGTAAAGCCTGTCTGGATCCTTCCCCTATTCTTTGTAGGAGTGAAAACTGTCTCTACAGATTACAAATATGCAAAAAGAAACAGACTTAAATTACAACTTTAAATTTTTTTTACGGAGTGCTTTTAAAAAATTGCAATGAAAGTGTAATTGGTTCTGATATTGCGGTACAACCACCATTCTCCTTTTTAGGAAAAGTGGGCCGGTCATTAGCAGACCTGCTGTGCAACTACCCATTGAAAACCTGAGGAGAGTTCTAACTGCAAAAGTTGAATGCTTTTCATTTTTCTGTCTCAGATGGGGGTCTTATTTATGGCTCCAAGAAGACTTAGGGGCTACGCATAAGAAAATGACAACCCAAGCATAAAATATAATGATCTCACTGAGTGCGTATTTCTCTTTTTTGATGAGATCTCAATTCTTGATTATTTCTTGACATTCTGTCTTCGCCTGAAAGTTTGTGGCCGCTGCTGTAGTTGTTTAGATGCAATTTTTCAGGCATTACTGTGTGTTTCCGACTGTAGATAGGAAGCAACCTTGACTTTCACAGTACTGAAAGGTGACACATCGTTGGTCTGTTGACAAGATATCTGTAGGCTGTTTGACATTTGCGAGCCTTATTTCTGTAAATGAGACATCAAATACTTTAATTTGCAAATTCAGTCATTTGTGATGAATGTGTGAACCTGCAATCCAGACAAGCAGGTTCTCAAACATATAGATTTGAGTATGTGAACAAGGACAAGGTATTAATTGTGACTATAACTGTGGAATTCTTGCTGAGCTTCATTGTTCGCTTGGACTGCAGGTTTATTCTTGGTATACTAATTTAACATTTTTATGTATTGTTATGTATCACATGAACGTCATAGGTTTCATTTTCTTAACTTATTTTTCAAGAATGCAGCTACATACATCACTCTACTTCTTCAAGATTCTTTAAGTAAGCAGTTGCCAGTAATATTTGATCCTATTAATGCATCGGTTCTCAATCCTGGTCTTTGGTGGTACTTGAGGATGGGGATTGAGAACCGCTGGATTAATACACCAAGTATGACAAGTTGACACTCAGGGTTTTAGTGGCCTACTCAAGGACACTTTGACAGGACTCAGGGTTGCTGATGGACACTGTGTGGCTTTTGCTGTGTTCAGACCTGTGACCTTTGAGTAATTGGATGGTATCTTAGATCACCAGGTCACCCTGCCAATGTGATTAGAATTTCTCAAGGAAGTCCTCCCTGTTCCCCCAGACCTTTTTTTTTCCCACTTGAGTGCACATCCCCATCTTTCAAAGTTCTTTACAGTTTTTAGACCCCAAACCTGAGGTGAAAATCAATTGTGCTGCGTTTGGACAGCTGCTCGTGTGCAGAATATTGTAACTTTGAGGATATTTCAGCTATTTGTAAACATTGTAGCACAATGTCCAAGGGTTCCCCAAGTGACGTCTCAGGAGCAGCCTCCAAGTTGCGCAGATCTTTCTTGTCTTTGCAAAGTTCTGAGATACACTCATGTAAAATATGGAATTAATATGCTAACTCATTCACACGTATCCTCTCTGTGACACATATGTGTAAACACGCTCACTGTCTTACACACTATGCATTCATTTAAAAATGAGTAAGAAGTCTTGGATGAACATTAGATTATGATTGTATTCCTCAGTTTTATTCAGACTAATGGTTGCAAAGTGAGGTAAAGCCTGATAATTGGATGAAATATCTGTATTCTAGCATTAGCTGGTGTGCAACAACAGCGCTGAACACTGACAGCACCTGCTTCTTTTTGTCTCGGGGTGAATGTACTTTTGTTTCGTCCACTTCTCACTGCCAGTCTGCACTCAGTCCCCCCAGCACCCCTGGCTCTCCCCGCCCCTCTATGTACAGCTCTCGCTA
>OMOW01062108.1:0-16906 GCA_900312555.1 Lamprogrammus exutus
TCTTCTTTCTGATGAAAACATAAGAACTATAACCCTATATCGCTTTTGCTTTTTTTCCTTTAAAAAAAAAAAAAATTCAAATAATTTCACTCCGGGGGGCTTTCTTACATGTTTTACACACAAATATTGGTGTTCCATTGATCAATTTTATAGTTACCAATTTATCAAAGCCCCTTTAAGCCAGTTTCACTAATTATGTTAATGCTCATGAGGTTCTGCATTGAAACATCAAAAATGTGGCAACCCAGCTCTCAAATTTCACAACATCTGTAAAACATGTAAAATACTTAAAGAAAAATGGAACGTGGTGGCAGTTGAGAGACTCACGTTAAGCCGGTCAAAGAGTTCATCTCCAGGTTCCTTGTTCTCCATGAAGAGTTTAAGATTCTTAAAAACCTGAGGAGACAGGATCAGAAAAATGGTATTAAGAGACTTAAGAGCACTCAGGAGTTGACAAGTAAAATTTCAAACTAACTGGGTGTTTTGCAATTTTGTGAAGATTAAAGACAAACATCCCATTCACTTTGGGGCTCTGTGTCTACAAGATCCCTCGTTAAAGAGTACTGAAGACAAGAAATACTGCAATGCTAAGGAAACAATCCACAACCTGGTGTTAAAAGAACAGAAAAACCAGCTCTTTATTTACCAGTTACCTGCCAATTTTAATGACCATGTATGCACATTCAGTTACACCCTATGATAAGCTCTCTCAACAACTTTGTACTTCAATATGTCAGTGTATTTCAATGAGTGCAGATTTTATTTAGCTTGCATACAGAGCAGGCACATGATGAAGATGATTACACTATTATTTTCTATTTTTTATTAGTAACCCATTGCCAGAGGGAGCAAAGTGACCCCAAAACATCACTGATCTTCCTCCATGTTTTTACACTTTCTGTGTTCTGTGAACAGACAAGTTGGTGGGATTTACCAAAAGGTTCTACTTTTGATTCATCAGCCCAAAGCACATCCTCTCAGAAGGACTGAGGGTTTGTCAACATGCAATTTGACTCAGGTTTTATATTCATTTCACTCTCTTTTAGGGTCTTCCTCCAGAATCTTCTACAACAGAGCCTACATTAAAATCGCGCTCTTAGTTTTTATAAACTGCAAATCCACTTCAGTAAAGCATCTTAACCATATTCAGTCTGGGGCTCATGTTTAACTGCAACTACCACGCTGTTGCCCAACACCTCACCACTACCCACCTCATGCGAATACTTTTCATTTCACGTTGCCCATGCTTGACAATCATCTTTTTTCTACCCTTCCCAGACAAATCTCTGCTTTCCTTTCCTTCAGTTCTTTCTTTGTTCACTGCAAACCAAAGACATGCATGTATGGATGACAAAATATCTTTTAATTTCAATGCTTTTAAGGATAAATGGTGCTTTATTTGAATTAAACTGCAAGGTTAGTGATACTTTCAGACAATTCTGTAAATCAGGAAATTTCATGGGAAAAGTTGAGTATTTGAGATAAGCTAGCCCCCCCAAAAAACAAACACTTGAGTACACCTTCGACATTGGAACTGCGGTGTGTGTATGTATACATGTAAGTGATGCACATGTGTATACACACATACACATCACATTTACCCGTTTTCACAAGAAATGTATCAAAGCCTGACTTCATTTCTCCGTCTCTGAGTGGAGCATGAGGAGAACAAGTGTTACAATTGCATCTCTCACATTTCCAGCAACTTTGTGGGTTTCACAGCAGCATCGTCTCAGAATAAAATGGCAAAAATATGCCAGACACCAATTAATAGCAACAGATATGCTGCTTCATAAAAAAACATTGACTTGATACGTGTGGCATTTCTTTGCTTGTAAATGATAACTTGTGTATGCATCTACAGGTGCCTTCACCCTCTGGGCCATTTGATGAAGTTATTTAACATAGCAGTTACCCAACATCATAGGTGCTTCACTGCTTTTAAAAATATACAGATGATAGACACCGATAACGCAGATGTCCAGACCAGCCATTTGCTGAGGGTTTCTATGTGGGTATGGCAAAGAACAGCATGACAGTATCCACATTGATGGCTTATAATTAACCCCTATGGCTACTCCCCTTGTCTACTGAGGAATGGTGGCCGACTTTCTCTTCCCATCAAAAATATGCATATTAGACATTTTGGTTGTGCATACATTCACAACAATGTAGTTTCAGCTCCAGTTCATTGGCAGCTTAGTACTGCATTTCCTGCTCTGTTTAATGCTCACTGTACACAGAAACTCAGCAAAAATACATTCACTTTCATATATATATAGGCATATATAAGCAGAGGCCTTAGATGTAATGATTTTAAAACTCTCAAGAGGATGGAAATGGAAATGCTTCACTTTGATTCTTTTTCCATTTTATTCCATGTGACATTTAGCAACAATCTCCACAATCTCCCTGGGAACAGAGGCTGCTAAAATATGCAAGGGACTAATTAATTTGAGCTAATGTGTTGCTTTTGAATGCAGTCATTTGAATAACTACATGTTCTGCCAAGAAACAAAACACTTTGGCTGTCAGGTGCTAACATTTCTCTTTCCATCTCTGGAGTAGAAGATAGCATGGGTTGACACCAGAGTAGGGTGAAAATCCACATACACATTCATACATACACACACACACACGACAGCTGTGTGACAGATTGCAAACAACTACACAAGGTGTAAAAGGCAAAGGTTTCCACACACATTGTTGCTTTTTTGTGTTGTGGCATTGACTGACAAGCTCAATACAGTTGAAAACAGCTCAAAGCATCCTTTGTCATATATAGTATCAACTGACAGGAGTTGCTGCAATACCTCAATTACTTTTGGTTCTTTCATAGTACCTATGCTAGCAGTGTGTCACACTGGTGAATAAGTATTCGCTGTGGAGGTGCCAGCCACTGTGAACTCCTGCCATAAAATACAGACTTAAAATGCAATTCCAACACCAATTGAACATTCAACTTCAGCTAACTTATGCTGATCATAATCACAGGACTTTCATAATGGCATTTGTGTCATTTGTTCACTTTTAACAGCAGTGCTTTTGCTGCGATATTTTTATACTTTCAATGTTGTTCTTTCCTGTTATCCAACGCTGAGACCCAAGAGGCAAGAAGGGTGAATATAACCATAGGATGTAGCCCTGAACCTCAAGTTGAAGATTCAATTAATACTGTGTGAAAGTGTGAAAACTCTGACATACAGTGAAAGAAAATCAGAGGCAGGTCTGACAGGCTCACTGTTATCATGATCTTCACACTGTGAAAAAAAAACCTTGAACTGTGACAGCTCTGAAGATCTTAAAGACAAAGGCTCACTTTATTTTTTTCCCCCATCTTTTCCTTATTGTCAACAAATCCTATTGAAAGACCAAAACCAACAATGATTTGATCCAACTAACAAATTGTTGTTTGGGTAGCCATATCCTCCTGATCTTGTTTTTCCATTTGTGCCATAGAACTTCATTGTATTCCAAAAACAATTTTTTTACAAGCTTTGTAAACAAAGCCACACAGTGTGCATATACCTTTCAAGTTGCACAACAACTAACTACTAATCACTAACATTTTTCAAAATAAAATCTTCATTACACACTGTCATCAAAATCTATTGAGGTTTGCACAGTTTTTCCACTGTCATGAATAACTTGACGGTCTTTGAGGGTGGATGTTAATAGGCAGGCGGAAGGTCAGGTTAAAGTCTACTGCAGCACAATTGAAAAAATAAAAACCCTCATTATCCAAGTGTGCCGTCGGTGCCACAGGCACTCTAACAATATCATAGACTGCATTTTAGTGTGCTCCTCACATGCCTGTCTTAATTTAATTTACATCCCCTCGTATGATTTTAAAAACGTCAGTTGAAGGTCACATTTACAATTACCTTTAATGCTCTGAAGATCAGTCATACAGAATAGTCTAGTACCCGCAGAAAACTATGAAAAAGGTGATGTAGTGATGAAACGTGCAAAGCCCTCCATCTTTGACTTAGTTATTTCAAATATGGAAGAAATAAAATTATTCATGTGCTGTGGTACAGTATGTCTGGGATTGCAGAGATGATGTAAAACAAAACTAAAAGAAGAAAACACGCACATATAACAACTGGCCAATTAATCGGAGTAAGCCAAAACTCTTGGTCAGGCTGGAATTTATTAAAGTCTTGACTAAGTTATGATGCTTGGATACATCAACCAAGCCCCTAGCATGCTTTAAAAATTCTCCTACATGTACACATAATCAAAGAGAAATAGACCCAGAGCACATGCCAACAGTTGTAAAAGGCAAATTAAAACGCCACAGCCACAGGAATCCAATCTTCAACTATTCCCTGAACACATTTCTCCTTCCCTCTCTACATGTCGATATGTATGCAACTGACCTTCTCCTCTGGGTATTTTGCCAAAAACCCAAAGGGCAAAAACTAGATTATTGGAGTGAAACACAGTATATGGGTCTGGTATCATAAGGAACAGCCCCTACCTTGTGTCCTTTGCTGACATCCTCTCCTACTGATTGGGCACAGAAGTGCCTTGTACAAACTATAGGAACCAATTAGCATCAACTTTGTATTTCCAGAATTCAATTTTCAAGTCCAAATATTACGCAAAATAAAGTGTTGGTGGATATGTGATGTGTGGGGTGAGTGTTAATTGGTTTGTGAATCACTTTCCTTTACCTTCCTGATGACAGGAACCTTGTTGTAGTAGCGAATGGAGTCTTTACCCAGGAAGTCAAATTCCACCACACACTCACTGCCGTCCAGCTGCTCATGGAGGGTGATGTGTTCGACTCGCAGTGAGCAGCAGCCCACGGTGTCTGCCGTCTCCCCTTCCTCCTTCTCGTTACCAGCTCTCAGTGCCAGCTTTTTGGGGCAGAAAATACAGAAATAAACAAACATCAAATGCACACATACACACCCAGCACTTTCACCACCATCCTTCCCGGTCACAGAGCAAACATGTGCCAAACAACTTGCATTACAAGAACAAATACAGAAATGAATAGGAAACACAACAAAGGAATATCTGAATAAAAATCATCTTTGGCATGAGCCAAAAGCAATCACATACTCAATCTATCATTTTACTCAAAGCAGACTGAGATAATTAGCTTGGGGTCACTGAAAGAAAATGATTCATATGTAATCAATTTTTCTCCTTGCAAAGGACCTTCCATCCAGATATTTAAGAAACAAATGCAATCAAGACACATTGCATTGACTTCCAATACATTTAGGTTAGGGGAATTCTGAGAAACTGACAACCAATTTATTTCTATTAGTGGTGTGTAAACATGTAAAACTTTGTATAATCATTGCTGTTTCTTTAGTTTTTGAGTGGGGTCTCAGAATCAGACCTTGTCTATGAAGTACAGGGCCACAGCTCTCTGCCGTGTGCCCATCTGTTTGGATTTGAGGTCCTGGTGGTACTGGTTACGGATGTCGTCCACACATGTTTTGAGTTGCCGAGCAATCTCGTATTTCTCCCAGTCCTTTTCTCCCTGCATTTATAAGATTAAAGAAGGGAATGGAGGTGAAAGAGGGGGAGAGAAAGCAAGAGTGAGCAAGATGGAAAAAGCGTGACAAAAGGTGAGACGAGGTGTGTAGAGAAGTAAAGAACAGTAAGAGGAAAGGAACGGAGGACAAAAGAGAGGACATAAAATCTATTTCTTTGACATGCAAATGAAAATTTTATTTAGTATGATTGCTTGCCTGGTGTCTGCTGCTTGTGGCCAGGATACAACCAAACCCACCATCACTGAACAAACACACACACACAACACACACACACGTTCTGGCATGGCGGCCGTGGAATAACTTAACCTTTAAACATAAAATGATAAAAGGCAGGGAAAGAGAGGGTGGGAAGAATCTGAAAGATTGAGCAAGCGCAAAAGAGATGAGAGGGGAATACTTTGTCTCACATGCATAATACTGTTGAACAAAACCATTCTGCATTTTTCAATAGATACACAAAACCATCAGACTAATTAAATGCAAATAACTTTTGTTTACTTCTGACAGTGACTAGGATTCATGCAAGAAGTGCTTGTAACTATACAACAGAGATTTAACATCAGACCCCTGTTTGGCTTCACAATTAAGTTTCACAATATTTGATGGGTTTGTGGTTGGTCAAAAGTGAAAATGTGCTGCACAGGCTAAAGAAGCAACACAGTTGCGTACTGCAGTTGCTATGAACCTTCCTGCTTGTTGGTGTCTCCTAGTAGTTGTGGGTGGGTTGGACAAACCTCAACCACACATTTCTCTGCTCCTACCCGTTTCAGAAACAAAACAATCACAGCAAAAACATTTTCCTATGACACCAGTTGTGTTTTTAAGTTATTGCCTAGACTATTTTGGTGGGAAACACAAACTGCTGGGATACAATGATCTTTGAAACATTCAGGCCTCCAGTTGTATCAGTTAATGTTAGGTAGTCAGTCCAAAAAACATAAATAAATCAAAGACAAGTTTTTAATGTGTCAATTTAACCCCAAATGGGATGCAGCATACTGTGAAGGATGCATTTATTATATTCATAATTACACTTAATTGACATCCATATTTTGCATGTATCCAGCAGAATGATGAGCTACCTTGAGCTTCGAGTTGGCGTTGAGCATGATGTATTTAATGGAGCCCTGAATGTTCTCAGTCCAGCTGGCCAGCCATGTCACAGTGTTGTCATGTCGAACCTCCTTCCAGTGGTGACCAGCTGGTGGCACAGGGACACAAGCTTCTCTGTCGGAGCGAGCAAGAGATAGAGTTGGAGAGAGTATCTACTGAAACATGAATGCATGACACGTAGAAGGATTTCATTTACATAGTTTTAACGCAACAATGATTACCTATGTTCATGGAAACAATAGGGTGTTCAACTGTAACCCAAAAGCTGTAACTGGCTACACTATTGTTGTCCTCATCAAGCTGATGTTCTCCAGAAAAGCTTTCAGAGGGCTTTTGTTTCAGCTTGATGTGGACAGCAAAAATACAGTACAGATTTTGTGAAAACAATGGAATTATATCATGCACACATTCCTGGAGGAGGCCGTCGCTAATCCATTCAACCAAATGAATACAAAAGAGCAGTTTTAATCACACCCATAGCCCGATTGTTTAGCTGTTCTTCTGATTCAATTGAATATACTAAAACTGGGAATGGAAGCTCCATTCTGTGTGAAAAAAATATGAGTAAAACCCTTCTGCCAAGAATGCTGGGCACTGAAACTGAATTTATGATGCATTCCTTATATCACATTTCCTTATTGTTACCAAAAGAAAGCAGGTTTTATTCTTTGCTGCTTACACACTGCAACAATCTATTATCAATGCCAGTGCAGCTATCGGTACGAATACACTATGTTGCATACAAAGAGACAAAGTGATGTAAATTTTGTCCAAGTGTGATTGCCATTATTTCAGGCTTTTAGACAATCCATGCTTAGGGTGTGCACCAACATAGAAAGTCAACTGGGTATTTAGCATCTCATGTAATACAGTTTGAGTAAATCCTGCTTTTGATGAGGCCAGCTGTAAATGCAGCTGTAAATATTTCAGAAAAATGTCCCACGTGTCCATATGCAGTTCCTTACTTGCTGCAGTTGATGATGATATCCTCTGCTTGGATCCTTTTCTTCAGCATGCCCTGTTTCGGATGCTCACCCCTCCCTCGAAACAGCCCTGGAGGTTCAATCTTAAAGTTGCCAATACGCTCCTTGTGGTGGTCCAGCAGACAGTAACCATACTCATCCACCATCTTCTGGTTGGCATCTTTCAAAGCCTATACCAGAAATAACAGTCCGCACAACATAATTGTTCATAACTGAGATAGAGTACAATGACGATCTTTGGATACTAACAAAGAGGAATACGTTAAGACACGGAGCAAAACAACACCATTCACATTCAAAGAAAAAAAGCCTGAATATGACCTGTTTCTCCTCTTTGCTCATGTTTTTTCTGGCCTCAACCTTTGCTTTATGCATGGCGTGAATCTCTCCAAAGTCACATTTGTCCAAATCTTGAATCAACAACCTCTCCTCGTGGGTCATTTCCTGGGCAGACAGAAAAAGAGTTGGACTTCAAGGTTAGCTCATGTTGAGTTTGGAGTGCTTTCAAACGTTAAAATGACAGGTACAAAAACAAACAAATTTCAGACTCAAAACCTTCATATTGACAATGTGACAATATATGGGGTATGGCAATTGGTGTTTTTATGCAGTATTTAGGGGATATGGTCTCTAGAAAAACAACATTAGCAAAATGGAAACATGAGGAACATCAGTTTGAGCATTGATTTCCAAAGCTGGTCTTCATGTACTCCAGCACTGTTCTCTCTGCCATACCCACACCTGATTTAGCTAATCATGCATGCTCATCAAAGCATACAACTCTATAGCTTTTCCAATGATTTAAAAACTATACCATTTACATTAATTCCAATGAATATTCAAGCTCACCCATCACTGGGAAACAACTGCATCTCAAATATTAGATAAGACAAGCATGATCAGTGACTTGTTATCTTCACAGAGGCAGATTGGACAGAGGTGGTGTGGGATCTGACAGAGCAGAGTATAGGTCATTCTTCTCCTGAACGGGCTGCTGTCTAGCAAGCTAGACACACAGGCTGGATACAGCAGTGCATTGAAGACAGTGGCACCCGATCAAAGAGGTCGCTCACCGGGCAGCAATAAAGGGCAATGCAGCGGAGACTTTGTGGTTCCCCACAGAGGTTTCTGAGGTTAAATGCCAGAACAACTTGTGTGGCTTCTAAATTAGCCTCCATCTTTAGGGCAAGAAAGCCAAGGCTACAGGGGCTAGAGGCAAACATGCAGACTATCTCTCCAAAAAAGGCATGCACACACAGAGCTTTCACTGGAACCTGTTTACCCTCAGATGATGGCGTATCAACTGAGGATTTTTTCTCTGAAAAATTAAACTGCGATAGACCTTTCTATTTAACAATACAATACATACCAATACATCCAATAAGGACATTAACAGTTAATAAGAGAAGCCCAATTAAGATTATAACAGATGAGATGCATAAACGGACCTGGGGATCAGCTCTCTTTGCAGTGTACACACACACACCCCTCTCTTAACAAACTGACAGTATGGACACTCAGTCAGTGTGCGTGTCTAAGCATGACTGACATCTGACGGTGGGCAGGCATTGAGGGCAGTGAAGCGAGAAGAGTTTTTTTCCACTATAATAAAACAGTTTAATTGGATTTGTTCACATGCAGGGGAGCTATTTGTATGTATTAGCATATCAATTGCCTTTGCACAAATCGCATTTTCAAGTGCATTGAGCTCTAAGCAGCGCAAAATTAATTCTGCATGATATGCCTTGGGGCTTAGTACGGCGTTTTCTATATACAGAAGACACTCTTGACAGACACAACCATGCAGTTACCAGTGACACACTGCTTATTAATGCAAAGGTAGAATTCAGACAACCAATGATGTATTTAGATCATACCAAAGAGAAAACTTTGGGACCTGCTACACTCCCCTGCATGTAATTAATTAACAGCAGTTGTGCTTTCCCAACCTGAACATTTGAAATTTCTTCCAAAAATACATTTACTACCTGTAGAATGCATTTAAATAAGTAATGCTGGTCAGTGTTAAGTGCTTTACTGATAAATATTTCACTTATCAGCAAAGGGCAAATTAAGAGTGATTTTTTTTCTGTCCCAAAACTGACATTATCCATGATACCATCTGGCCTAACCTTCCTCCAATCCATGAAGAAGTTCTCACGGAACACCTTCTTTGTGGTGTAATCATGGTCCAACATCTGGGCAAAGAACACAGCCACCTCCTCAGCTGCCAGGCTTAGCTTCATCTCCTTACCTGTATATATATATATATATATAGAGACACATAGAAAACTTAATTTATTTGCTTTGGGTTTATGAATGGCTATCCTCAGAAATATGGCACTTTTATCCATCAGCACTAACAAATATAAGCACTGAATATAGCTTGTCAACCCACATACACAAGCCATTGGGAGTTCAGAGTTTAATCAATATACAACATGGGTAACAACCACATCAGGTCCCCTAGAGTCATGTCTGCCTAACCCATGAATTTATCAAGGGAGGTTCAGAGACAAGGACACAGATCTGCATTCAACACCACAACGAAGAGTGAGCTACAAACAACAGTGTGTGTACATGCACACACATGAATTAACAGATCAAACAAATGCCCTATAGGAAAGTGCTGTGGCTAGAGTGCAAAGACAAAGCAATAACAAAGCCATCAATCAGAATCTGACACAAACACCCTTTGACCATCTGACAGTACATGTGCATGTCTCATAAGTGAGCAATGAAGATAGGGTGCCTGTATAGTGTCATCTGCAGGTCTGTGTCCACAACCAAGAACTCCTTTCTAAATTAAAACACATTTATATTCAATTCATAAATCTCAATCATGATTACAACAGTTAGTAAAAGTCAATAAACCATACTTTTATAGAAAGTCAACATTTCTCAGTATTTGTTTAGTCCACCATTCACCTGAATCCCATCTTGTACTCTGACTGGTCTTAAATTTATGGATATTTTCAGCACTCTTCACATCTCATTGTGTGTTCGATTTTACAACATGTTTCTCCCTTTTCAAATGTTCCCTGTGATTTCCAATGGGGTTGAGGTCTGGTGAATTCAGTACTCCTGGCTCTTTCTTGGACAGCCCTGGCAATACTTTGATGCATCACTGACAACTTCAGGCCAAAAGAGATGGCATGCAGAATAGAAAGGCGCTTTTTTTGGTGACTGTGTAGCCGATGCTTTCCAAACTGCACTTATTCGTGTTATTTGTACACTGCTACACTTGCTTTTCGACTGTGCTTTTACTAGGTGCCAAGTGCTAATGTAGTCAATTTGCTGTGTATCCTGGATGCAGATACTTTTCTGTCTGATTGAGGGGTCTAATTTGTGAAAATATGTTCACGATACACTCTACTGCCATCTTTCAGCTAAGCCTCAATTTGGCACTACAATTTACACAATTTAATGCCAGTACGTACGTGAAAGAAAATGTTTCTGCTTTCCCTGTGTTATTGTGCTTGAGAAAAGGTACTGAAAGTATTGACAACGGCGCCGAGTCTTTGCCGAGCCAATGTCTGAAAATGTATGTCGTACAGAAACCTGAGGTGAAAGCATTGTTACATCCAAGACTCAACAATACCTGGAAGACAATTTGAAACTGCTGACAATTGCTGCCATAGAAAAATTGCGGAATGTGTCAAAAAGAGTTCATTTTTTTCAGTAATCACGCTTTTGTGAGACATTCCACACTCATTCTCAACTGACCACTGTAGTAGAAGCGAACATTATGGGGTAGAGGCTGGTACTCTGGAGGGAAATAGGGTCCATTGTGTTGCAGAATCTTCCATTTTACCCCATCTTCATACTTCTCTTCCTCCCACCTGAGAGAAAGCAAAATGAAAAATGAAAGAATGGTATTTGAGAGAGTGAAATTAAAGACTACACATTGCAGTTTGTTTGTGTTTGATGTGAGATGAAAATAGTACAGTATTTCCCAACCATCGCCAGCGATTCTGCTCCTCCTCCTCCTTCTTTTTGATCTTCATCTGCCTTGCTGCCTCAATCTCCTCCTTTGTCCTCTTTGGTTTTTTTGAAACAGGATGCTCTCCCTCCTCCTCTTTCTTCACCTTCTACACAGAGAAAAATCACATAAAATATGAATTCAAACTGAAACAAAAGGCGAACAGCATTTCCAGCAAGAATATTGCAGGAGTATAATTTATAGTCAGACTGCCTGAAGATTGCTATCATTTACCTTTTCTGTTCTCTTATTTCCCTTCCTTTTCTGAGCCTCTCCATCATCTTCTTCTTCTTGCCCCTTATGCTTCTTTTCTTTATGTAAACTAGATAGAAGCAAACAGCTTACAATAATGGTGAACAAATACAGGCTGGATTTGATTACATACCAAAAAAAAAAAAAGTGTTAAAATTTCAAAACTGACTTTCTCTTAAACACACTAATATCAAGAAAACTCTAATGTAAACAACACTAATTTTAAACCAATCCAGAGGTTAGACATCTGGCACGTACTTACTAGGGTGTAGCACTGAGATGTTCAGAGCCCTCTACAGGCTCATCCTTAATTCTTTTCCTTTTCTTTCCTCTCTTCTTTGCAGTAAAGTCATCATCACCCTCTGGCTCTTGTTTCACCAACTCACTAAATCACAAAAGAAGCCAGAGGAGTAAGTGCCCATATTATTTAGTTAAGTGTAATGCCACTTGTCATCCAAGTAGCAGCTGTTAAAAAGGGAGTCCAGCGATTTTATACAACCATAATATTCAGTTTATTTGTCATGGGGGTGTCATAGTTCAGCATGCTAAAACAATTGTGAAAGGCTTTTTTGACTGTAGAGGGAGTTAAATGGCCTCATCATCTCTCCAAGTTTAATATAAAAGACAGGGTTCCAATAGAAGACTTTAAGTAAAGTTAACTAGAGGGCACTGTACAAAGTCACAGAAACAGACATTTATGACATCACAATGATTATTTTGTATTGAAACATAATTTGTGGTAGAACATTTACTATTAATTACATTACGGAAGCTAACTGTTCTGTAGTCTTGTATAGTTTATGGTTTATATTTTTCTTACAGTTCACAGTATCTCTAAATGTAAACAAGAGCATGTGAATATGAAACTCCAGCAATGTACAGAGCTTTTAGTAAAAACAGTCACTCATTAAACCTCCCTAACCTTCTGTAAATTAGAGGTTTTCAGTCCACTTACTTTTTTTTGCTTAAAGCCTTCTATTGGGACTCTATCTTAAACAATACATTGACCTTGAACAACAGGAACTGGTAGCATAATTCTGTTATACCAGTTGAGCTGTAAATTTAAATTTGGTCCCTAATTAAGTTAATAATAAAGTATAAGAAAGCATTCATGTGTCTTTTGCCACTGTCTGCCACAGTACAGTTAAGACACAATTACCCTTGCATACAGAGGGGGAAAAAATTCATAATCCCTACCAATTCACTGACCACAATTATGGTAATTTAACATTAACAACTTGGACTAATGATAATTACATACAGCAATTACAGCAATTAAAAATAAATTAAAAAATACACAACTGAAAACTTAAATTTCCCAGCAGAGTGAGGAAATTATCAGGAAGGAAATGGTTTAAATTAAGAATCTAACCAGTTACAGACACTACTGCCAATAAATTAGTGTTCTCCTTTCCGTCTAATAATATTTGGTTGGGCGGCATTGGGGGGGAATCAGAAGCTACTTGTCAGCTACTTGTCTTTCTTTTTCAACCATGTACAGCAGGATATGCAGAAGAAGCCAAACACAGCTGTATTCACTGAATAAGTCTCACAGGTTCCCTTTGTGTAGGGCTTTATGAGTCAGTATCGATCAGGGAAGAAAGGACCTCAAATGAACCCTATCGTCTATGCAAACAACCACTTTCATTCCTGTAAAAATAAAACACACACCAATGTTCTATAACATTGCATTAGGTGAAGTATTTGTTCACTAGGGCTCATTTTCTATTCATTACAAATTTTGGTTCACTTTGGAAACCTAAACATGTGAACCATTCAATTCAGCTCAGTGGAGGAGAGAAAAAGAGAGCATGTACAGAAATGGTTTTGGCATACTGCATTGGTGAGTAAAATCCATAAAAAGCTACACAAAGGAGGGTGGGTCACTGCGTCCATTAACATTTATGGTCTGTGATTCCAATAGCCTTATGTTTCTGGTGTTAAATTGGCTTCAACTTTCCTCTCTACATGAAACCCACTCAACTAGCACAGTGACCACCTGAGCCTTTCAGGAATAAAAAAACCCTAAAGGGAATCATTAAAAACTAGAATTTAGAGAAATTGTTTTTCCAGCTGACATCTCCTTTGAAATGTCACATGTAGTACTGGCTTGGGCGATCTCCATGTCTGTGAAACAAACATTAACAACTCTGTAGACGCACTGCTGTGAGATAGATTCCAAGCAGCAGGCTTTTAGCCAAAGTCTGCCATCCTAGCAACACCCTGCTGGGCATTCAGCTTCTCAAACCATGCATTCTCATTTATTACTTTCCTGACAAGCCAGCGATGTTTGTCTTTGCAGCGGAGTAAAATTAATTTTCTATGAGACAGCTTAACACTTTCTAAGAAATGGGAATGGCTTCTGTCCACACCCGCCTAATATCGAAACAGAAAAAATTAATTTTCATCACCTCAGGAGAGGAAAAATGACAAAGAGGAGAAAAATAAGATTTCTGTTTAACCATGAATTGATCAGAACGAATTTCCAATAACAGCAGAAAAGTGCTGATGAGACGGATTTCACTGTGTATCATTCCTTTCAGCAGTCACAGGAGAAATGCCTATGACTGACAGACAGATCCACTTCATTGCAGCTTATTATCAACCTTTAATAAGAGGAAGTTGACCAACTTTAAGCATTCCCACCTACCTGACACAGTTGACAGGCTCCAGGGGCTCTGCCTTGGGTGTCTTGACCTGAGAGGAGGACATGCACTAAAAGCTCAGCACAAAATAACTGCACTGCAAGGAGATACACACAGCTGACCTTCGCCCACTGTGCTCTGTGAGACACATAAACAACACACACACATAACCCCTCTAGGAGCAAAACCACTATTAACTGACTATATATAAGCTTATTGGCAAAAATACTAGAATACTTCTGGTAATCAGTGTGCTCTGTTCAGGTTGAGGGAATCCAACAGCACACAGGATACACCGTGAAACACACTGCAGCACCTCACATATCGGTGACCGTATGAGCTGGGTCAGTGGGTGACAGAGACCGGAATTTTCACCCTGGTATTTGGCAACCTTGTTCCTGACAGGACAACCATATGGATGTGCTCACATGACCGTCACAATTCCCCCCCTGGTCAGGATGACAGTTTCCACTGCGATACTCTAACTTGAGGTCAGCCCAAGTGGGACAAGTGGTCAACCTTTTGCAAGAGCTAGTCCTGTGCAGTGGTGTGGAGAAAGTGAGTGATTTACCTTCTTCTGGGCCTTCCCATTGTGCGATTTCTCTGTGGATTTTGTCGACTTCACACTGATAATCACAGCATCAGAAGATGGAACGGGGTGAAAATGAGATATCACAATTAGCAAGTTTATTACTTATGCAGTATTTAGTGTATGAAACCAAGTTAGGGGAAATGCATTTCATTTATTAGACCTTCAAGAAAAACTTAATAAATCTGCTATTCCATTCTATTCCAAGACTGAATAGGTCTGAAGTTTGAGCTGCCCTTATTATATGAGCTCACAACGAGAGAATATTAAGATGATGTAAGATTCATGCATTTGTCTGGTTAGTATCATTGCAGGCATCACAAAATGCCACTAATCAGACAAGCAGCTCTGAACATGTCTTGTTGCTGTTTGACCTTTCAACCCTTCAAGGGAGGATGTACCATGACACAGAGCTAAAATTATGCCCATGCGACAGTATGTTTGTCTTCAGATTCAGATCCTAATTTTGAATTTTCAGCTTTGACAGTATGACAGCTAAGGCAGTATGAACTTGTATACTTGGGGAAAATTAGTTTCATGAGTCTTGTAACTGAAGAGCATGAGTTGATCCTTCATCAGTAATTCAGTCAGCGTGCCGTGAAATAACACAAGGCTAGCTGTCACGGAAAGCTGCCTGCTCTACTGCCAGTAACACTTACAGGTGTCTATTCATCTCTCTGCTCTCATCAATTACACAAGCCAATGACAGATCACTCTACATTCATTTGTCTGCTCACATATGCATGGTAATAAACGCATCAGATATCAAGGTAAATTAATTTATTCATATGAAGATGGAGTGCCCACTGTACTCAGTGTAATGAATGCATGCACTCAATGCAACCGACCCTCTCAGCTACTCAACCAATGCGTATTTCTCACCATTTTTTGCACGTCCTTCAGCACCACACACACTCAAACGCGGTTGTCGCTCTCTCATCTGATTTATCACTGCTGCTACTATCTGCTTTTAACCAAATACATTTCTAAGTCATTTCAGCAGCATGAAAGGTAACATTACGACAGATGCAAAACAAGCTTAGATGTGTGGCCTCTGTTGATGATGAACAGATGCTGGACCTGCTGCAGTCAGGTCAAATGCATACATTATGCTTCTAAGACTTGATAGTTTTGACAGGAAATCTTACTTTAAGCTAATGATGACACTTGGCTAGCAATTGATGAATTAATGATTAAGTGCTGGCTAAACTGTGCATGTCCGCATATCAACTTTTCCGTCTGCCTTTCTCTCTCTCACACACACACACACACACATACACACACAAAGCTCACCTCTTCTTGCGTGTATCCCCTACCACACGAGCGCTTTCCTGATCACTCAGCTTCTTCAGTTTCGTTGTTTTGTGCTTGGCCTTCACTTCTCCTTTAACCTCCTTTTCTCTTCCCATCTTTCACACGCAACTTTCCAACGCACGCTGAAAATGAACTGGTTATCGTCAAACAGACAGCACAACACGTACGATTTTAACAATATTCAAATTGCATCGACTAGCTTTGGAAAGCTCTCGAACGCCGCGTCGCCAATTAGCGAGCAAAAATGAACAAACACCTGGCTAAAAAGTCGTACTTTAAAATTGGTTAGCAAAATTGACCATTGTACTCTGTGAGATGTGTAACTCTACACTGTCATACAACGTGCGACGGAACGTGTTGGCAAATACTGATTTATTCATGTGAAATGATAAACTTACCGTGCGTTTCTTGACGATCAGAACAAACTTTCTCTCAATCTTAAGGCTGATCTGGCGTGAATGCCAGCTGACTTCCGAAGATCGGAAGAGCGTCGTGTAGGGAAAGAGTGT
>OMOW01062108.1:16926-29136 GCA_900312555.1 Lamprogrammus exutus
TGACTGGAGTTCAGACGTGTGCTCTTCCGATCTGGAAAATACTGATTTATTCATGTGAAATGATAAACTTACCGTGCCTTTCTTGACGATCAGAACAAACTTTCTCTCAATCTTAAGGCTGATCTGGCGTGAATGCCAGCTGAATTCTGATTGGCTGAGAAAGTCCCAAAAGTTGCAAGGTAAAGTGGCGTATTTGATGTAAGAAAGAAGAGGAATTTGGATGGGGGGGGTGTATTTATGTAAGCGTTTCACTTCATATTCAGCAAGTAACTATATTAAAATAGAACAACTAGAATAAAGATAGAATTTATAATCTAAACGTAAATACGGGTTGAATGGGTTGGCCTGGCAGAGGCCTTACAATTAAGCCACTGGATAAAATCACTTACTTTAAAGTGGAACACAGTGGAAACTGGAACTTTTTTCCTTAATTTTTTTTTCATGTTCATCAGTCTTTGTGTACTCCGTTCGACATATTTTATGACTGTCAAATCATCTATCTATCTATCTATCTATCTATCTATCTATCTATCTATCTATCTATACTACTACTACAAATGATAATAATAATAATAATAATAATAATAATAACTTTAATAGTATAGCACCTTTCTAAACAACAGTATCGAAGCAATACAAGTAAAATACTATCAATAAAACAATTAGCCCAAACTCTAGTTCAAGGGACAACATTTAAATAGAATCAGGGTATGTCTTTTGGTGAAATGTCATTTCAGAAGTGATTAAAAAAATGACACTGACTCAACTAAGCAGATCTCCTCTTACACATTGTTCCAGAGCCTCGGAGCCCTGGCAGAGAAAGTTTTGCAACCCCGGGTTTCAGCCTGGAAACCATGAAGTGATTTACAATAAAATGTAAAAGTTGATTCTAAAATGATCAGGCAGTGTAGAGAAGCTAAAATGAACACAATCATTCATTGTGTGAAGCACTCGTTAATTTCTGGCCTTACATGACTGTTTTGCAAATGCAAGTGTAGCAATACACTTTCAATACACACAAAGCTTTAGATGTTATCTTATATTGTTAGATTTTAGATTGACCTTGATTTTTTTTTCTGTCTGTTTGTCTTGATGTCTCTGAATCAGCATTGCAATTAACAAAAGAATCTTTCCTTAAAAAATGAATAAAATCATTTTGGGGTTAATTGCTTCTTACAAGCTGCAATATACAAAGATATTAAAATACATTGCACCTTTTACACTTTTATGTAATCAGTGTCATGACTATTGCATTTAGCGTGGCTAGCCCATAGCATAGTCAATGAAAGGCCATTACAGTCCAATGAAAGGCCAATCAGTCCAAGAAACTCAAATATTGTCATATAACTTCGGTTAAACTGGACATTGGGCTTCTCTTTGAAACATCGAGACTGATGGTTATACTTGAGCTTTTTACAGTTTATGGAAAAATCCAACAGAGGAAGAGGTTGTGCCTTAGAGGACAAATGCTGCACAGTATGTGCCAAATGAGATGGACAGCAGATTCATTCTACGACAGTCTCTCTCCATAGGTCCCACTGTACAATTTATATCACTGGCAGAAATAGCCCATCAAAATGGCCAATAAAAACTATATTATGCAGGCAGTCTTATGGTGGCTGTCAGTGAGGATGAGCTACATATAAAACCTATGCCAAACACTTAGACTAACAACACTGCCTACCCCGCCTGGCATGGTGTCTGATGATAAAAAGTCCCCAAAACACATCTCACGTCACATTAAAATAGCCTGGACATTGAAATATGTATGCTAAATAAATGATTATAAAAAGTTCAAAACTCTTGACAAACGTGGATATGACTGGTTGTAAAATTGTAATTGGAAGCTCTGCATTATGTGTAAGTGATAAACCTGTTTCCCTGCAGCTTTTTTTGGTCAAATATTGATTAACATATCAATATTATTCAGTGATAATATAAGATTTGTTGATGGCAATGTAGTAGCTGTAGTGGTGATTGAATGTGGAAATTCATCATTTGTTGTGAGTCCTACTGAAGTTAGTGCATCTACATTCTTATATGTGTTACATTATAAACAAACAAAAACTGCATACAGAATGATGCTCCATCGTTTCAAAATAATGTATATTCCATACTATTCCAGAAATGGGTGAAACAGCTTTAACTAATATTAATATTGACTGCATTTCATTTAAACTTACCAGTGCCAGAGCCTTGGATTGTGCTGGGTCACCAGCATATCGAAATGGAATGGAGTCATCATTACTATTATTAATTACACGTGCTATTTAACTGATTTGAACGTCAAAATATTTGCTGTGAAATGTCTTCTAGTGATGTTAAGAAGCCTACTTTCCTTCTCCCCTGTCTAACACTAACATTACTGTGCAGTAATACAAATCGCACGCGCGCACACACACACAAGTACTGTGAGTGATATACTTTCTTTCTTTTTTTTTAAAAAGTCCAGCAGACAAAAACATTTTTCCTAAATTCGAAATCAAAAGTCAACACTTTTATTAACATGCTGTTGTTAGCATCTGCAGACCCACAGAGTAACCACAACTTAAAAATAACACACATTTCTGCACTATGTACACAAGAAACTCTTCAAGTTAAAGGGACGTAATAAAATAGTCCTCAGAAATGCTTCAGTTTACTTGGACCTACTGTATCTGGTGACCTTCCGATTATTCATTGAGAGGAAACATTTATTATTATTATCATTATTAGTTGTGGTGACAGTAGTACATTGTAGCGCTGCAGCTGCGCTGTCTCTTTAAGAGACCCGGAAATGATTGCTTAGTGTGTGTTGGTTTTGGGTTCCAGAGGACAGCTGACTTCCCACTCGGCGATGATATCCCTTCCCATAATATGCGGGTTCCGTGGCAGTGTGAGGTGTTGGCGACACCGGGCTCTCCTCAAAGCGGCTCTGGAGGCCTCGGACTTTAGCGGCTGGCGCTGCTACTCTACCCCGATTCGTGGTGGTGTCACAGGCATGGAGGACATCCTGTCGAGGGTCGTTGCACCTTTACCCACGTACGAAATGAGAGATAAACACCCCCCTCTCCCCGAATCAAACAGCGTGGAGTTCATGCTATTCTATGGGAGTCTTGACAAGGACGACAAGTTGAGTTTTCTGGAGAAGCTTTCGCAAGATTTCGGAGTGGATCACAGAAGCGTTTCAGAGCTCGCTGCTAAACTGTTGGACACTCAGCTGCGGGACTTGGCGACCATTCTGCAAGTAGAAGATCGACTGCGGTACAGCCTGACCCCCCGTTATAAGCAGTTACTGAGTCACATAAGCAGGGCTGAGGGGGGAGTGAAGTTTTTGGTGGATCTCCGAGCGAATGTGCTTGAAATAATCTCATCTAAAGCTAGCGACAGCCCGCATATCAGGGTAAAACATCTATTTACATTTTCTACGGGTGCTCGCATGGGTCAAGCAGTTCACTTTGCGTTTAGAGAGCTTTGCTTTTAAATTGTGGGAACTGGACTTTTGTACATTATTTACGTATACAATCCAGACAATATACAAGTCTTATTACTATGACAAATGTACTATGTTGTGTGGTATGAACGTCACTCTAATTTGACTACATCCATCAACCACACATAAACGCCCCCCAAACTTTGCCCCACATTACAGCCAGCTGGTTTATGTCATCACAGTTAATTGTCCCCATGACCTTTGCACCACTTCCCATTTTTATCCAGTTAAAGGAACTAAACCATTTTTTGGTGTGTTTTTTTGCAACCCTAGATAGAGTTTCTTGTTGCCAATAGTTTAACAGAATGTATTTGGCACAAAACACTGTTAAGCTCAACTTCAGGGCTGCACATGTTTCAGATGCCAGTGCTGACTTCATGTACCCTCTAACAATGTTTTGTTTCACATGTCAAGAGGACAGAACTAATTTGTTTTGTATCAAGTACAATACCAGAAAATAAATTAAGCATGTAATTAATATTTTGAAGACTAAGTGAAATTTCAAATTAAAATAAAATAATTATTGAAAAGTAGTTTACATAGCATTCGAAACAATAAAAACACTCACACACTGCTAAAACCCCTCGGCAACTTTCCAAAAAAATGTATTTTCCCTAGGTACATTCTTCTTCTTTTCTGTTGACCTTTATTTGATGCTAGTGGTTACCTGCTTTAGATTAAATACAAATACAGCTACTCCACATCTTTTTGGAATAGACCTTTACAGTGTCAGCCATTTTCTCAGTTTTTGCTATTTTCTCTTGAAAAGTTAAATGAGTAACGGTGAAAAGGTTAACGTATTTGAGATTCCATCAGCATGTGGTAGTTACTACTATTTCAGTCATGCAATAAAGTGGGGTTGCCTTCCCTAGCCAGATGAGTATTTATAAAAGTAGAAATTTGGTTTGTGTTACTGAGAGTAATTGTGAAGAAAGACCTTGACTGAGGCATTTACTGAAGAATCAGCAGGGCTTGGTTTTGCGAGGGGTAAGTGCAAGTACAGTGACTTTTCCCAGTCAAATCTTTTATGTTGTATTTATTAATGTGTTGGATTCAGAGTGAATGTGGTACTGTATAAATTAGCATTTGGTGTTTTACTAGCTTCCCCCCTTTTTTTTGGTAAGCATTAAGCCTCAATAGTTTATCTATGTACTATTGTTGGAAGTAGCACATTTGTTTTAAAAAAAAAAAAAAGCTGATGTAGCTTCAATTGTTGAAGTTAATCATTCTAACTAAGTCAAAATTCTAATGTTAGTGAGTATAACTTACTGCTCTGACCGTAGAACAGTCAGGTGTCTGTGTGAGTCTCCTTTTCTTGGAACAAATGAAATTCAAGATTCTGATTTGATAGAGGGCAATTCAGTATGCGTGGTAAACATGACAAATGAAACACACGGATACGTGTACCTTTTTAAGAGTTGTAACAGTCAAACTAAAAACGGCCCCAGGATTGAATGACACGAGATCATTATGGAACATTAACAAGACGTGAAAATCATGATATGAACTGTCTTTGCCTGCTGACTGATGCTGGGTTGAAAATGGTTTCTGTCGTGTTTATAGTTTTTATGTACTTGCAGGCAATCAAGTATTTAGACCTTTTCCCTTCCCTTGTAGCATCTGTATGATTGTTCAATATCTATTTTATGCCTGATAAGAGGCGGTGCAGGTATACAACTCAGGCCCACTGAGGTCTATTGTATCTTAATGTGTGTTTGCTACCAACAGTGTGCACATCTGTACTCAGTGGTGACCACTGACGCACAGCATTTTATTGCCAGAATTGATTGATCTACAAACAGGAAAAGGTCACCGTAAGTATAAAGCTTTTAGTGGTTGTATTGATGATGTGTTCATACTAGGAGAGAGAAAAATGGCAGTCAAAAAAGATGGGGAAAATGTAAGTAGCCCCGAGTCATTGACGAAAATGATACAGTTTCTGAAATTACTAAAGCAGCTACAATTTGTAATTGTCAAGTTTACAGTTGCTGTGGTTGTTAAAAGAAAGATAATTTTGAATTCTGCATTAGATTAGCCTCTCTTGGTTGGGTAATTGATTTTGGATGTTTCTCCTCACTCCTTCTACCTCTGGGCTTTTCATTGTTGATGAAAAATTTAAAGACAAGTTAGGCATAATTTTAGCTGGCTCCCTGGGTTCCTCAAAGCACGAGTGAGACTATTTTGAGAGACTAGCAGGCCGTCATGTGGCATAGAGCCTAGTGGAGTAAAGGCATTGGCACACACTGAGTCTGACCTGTCAGCCTTTTGGCAGTCAGTGGTCACCCCTCCTTGGATAGACACACTCTTCCTACCAGGCACTGCTGTCTGCATTTCTCAATGTAATCACATTTTAACTGCTGTCCACGACGGACAGGCTTTGCAATAGAGGTTACAGTATCAGTGCCTTACTGCATTGATGTTGCTTCAGTGTCAAAGCAAGGCCTCATTTTTGTCTAATCATGGAGAACTTCTGCCTTTCCCACTTTTCCCTTGTCTCTTTTCTTACCTCAGGCTTTGAATGCTTCACCCTTGCCTTTCAAAGAATATCTTCTGCTGGGTCAATGGAATACATGTTTCAGTTTGGCTTTCCTTTTGTGTGAGAGTTTTGCACCCAAGGTCTTGGAGTGATGCGGTTTTCATGCTTGGGAATTTTGTGCAGTGTTTGACATTTTTATAAGCGCATATACTGACACCTACATCACAAACTGCATAGTAGTGATTTAAGTTGTGAAACAGAAATTTCTAGTGTAAAACGTCCAAAATTGGCTAATGCTTATTAATTCAGGATACGCATATTTGGCAAGGGATTCAGACTTTGTTAGTTTTGGGTTTAGCTGCACCCCAGAGCCAATAGACACCTTAGGGGTCAATTATCCAGGCCTGTACCATTCTCTTCGTGAATGCCACACATTTACTCATCCACTCATTGATAATATCACTTTTCCCCTCGTCCCTGTTAGACCACTTCCTATGGTTTTTGCACCACAGTACTCTCAGTTACACAATTCTCTCAATTGTGTGCCTTTCATATGCCATGATGGGCATTTTACCGGCATGGCTTGGGTCCACTTGTCCCCTTACAGGCAAGGATCACTGCAAATCAATGCAAACCTATTGTAAGAGAACACATTTACCTCATGATGACACATTTCTATACTGATGGGTCTCTTGGATGGCAGTGCCCCCATCCATAGTGATGGCAAATATGCCAAACCGAAAGTTAAACTGTATCTCAGCAATGCTTTGGCGAATCAACAAATAAGTCATTTGTAATCTTTTGGCTGTGCCATAAGAGTACTTGGTAATGTTCAGGCTTGAAATGCGCAAATTAAGCTGATGGTGAAGATGCCAAACAGGAAGTGAGACAGTGGCGCTGGTGTAGGATCTCTCTTGGGTGCTTTTCTAGTTTGACATTGGCTGTCCATAAACCACTCTCCTGTGTTTGTGAAATCTTCCTTTTTTTTCCCCCTAGAATCACTCCTGAATTCTTGCACACAACAAAAATTAGGGTATTTTGGCAGAGCGCAAGGTTTCTTCGTCAATATTTTCCATAAACCATGACCATAAATTTGACCTTGTTTGTATTAGCTATTATGATGACTGACAAGACAGCATGAAAGGAAGCCTGAAGTGAAGTCACCCTACTGAACTTTCAATATGAGGAGTATTTGTGTGTACGTGGTTGTTTGTGTGTTTACCTGAGATTTGCTTTAAATGAAGTCTGACCCTTGAATACGGACGGGCCTGCTTTGAAATGGCAAGTAGTTTATTGAAGTGCCTCCACTGCACCCATTGCAAGCTCAAACATATCACTGCTCGTAATGTGCAAAAATTCAAACATCATACAGACACCCAGGGGACCAAAAACCCACTACAGTGTCAATGCATTATGCTGTATGTGTGTGTGGCATTGTCCTTAGCCCACCGACGAACTTCAGTAGCACTGCTGCCAGTCAATAACATTGGAGGTCTCCTAATAAAGGGGCTTGTGAGATTGCAAAGACAGCCTGTGTTACTCTATTCTTTTGTGTAATACTCTTATAATACTCTTATAATTTTATTAGAGAATATTATTTTGTTCTGTTATATACTGCATGATTTAAACGAGTGACAAGAAACGGGTATTAGTTTGAAATTCTTTCGCCAAAAGAACACAACGTATCCTACATTGGTCAGTGATTTGGAATGGCCATCTTTAAAGGAAATGTTCATTGAGGGCAGTTAAGATGTGTTTGGTCTTAAAGTCTTTACCACATACCAGTGTACCGATTGCTGAGCTATTCCCTCACTAAGGCAAAGAATGATATGAATTTTCTGTTATCTGTCAATCCGGTCAATTCTAATCTTGACACCTTCTGACAATCTTCTCACCTTTCTCTCTTCCACAGGACCTGAATGGCACTCTGAAGAGCTTGCTGTCTGAATGGTTCTCAGTGGGTTTGCTCCATCTGGAAAGAATCACCTGGCAGTCTCCCTGTGAAATCCTGCAGAAGATCAGCCAGTAAGGGCGTACATGCCTCTTCCTCTTGTGCTTTTCAGTTATCCTAACTTCTTTTTGTCTCCTCAAGTACAAATTACACAGCACAGTAAGAGTATTGGAAACGGCAAGACGGTCTGTCTGTTGGCAGGTATGAGGCAGTGCACCCTGTAAGGAACTGGACTGACCTTAAGCGCCGAGTGGGGCCATACCGCCGTTGTTATGCCTTCACCCATGCTGCCATGCCAGGAGAACCTCTGGTCGTACTACATGTGGCCCTAACTGAAGACATTTCTGATAACATACAGGTTAGATGCAATAACTGTGGGCAGCTGTAATGGTTTGTTTCACTTAACCAATCTATTAACTCCTGGGATTTACTACTCCTCTCAACTATCAAATGGATTATCACTCTGTGCAAAACAATGTCTAGAGCTTTAGGCTGCAGATCCCTCTGGGACTGACCACAACAGAGCTGCCTTCCTTCACTTGCTGTATATTATAGGAAAAAGGCTGTTTTGACAACATTGAAACTTAATAATTTCACAGTGTGAAAAAGCACAAACACTTTCCACAATTTTGTCAGAATAGTTTTCAAGTTGACAAGAAATGAGGCAGAACCTTGTGTAATAGTTGTAATACTGTTCTATTGAGAATCCTGCTTTGGCTGCAGCTATCTATCCAAGTCTCAGCGAACTGGCTTGTGTCTGGACAGCAACTGCAAGTATCTGTGTCACAGTTTATCTCCCTGATTTGATATAATATTTTTCCTCAGAGCATCGTCCGTGAGTTTGCCACTCTTGACTCAGACGAGGATGTCAATAAGATAAATGCAGCCATCTTCTACTCCATCTCCTCCACTCAGGCTGGCTTACAAGGGGTCGAGCTGGGCAACTACCTCATCAAGAGGGTGGTCCGAGAACTGCAGGTGGTTGTTTCTCAGCAAAATGGTGGTCTTAGAATTTTGGATGTTTGGATGGACAAATAGATGAACAGGTACTGTAAACATAGGGAACCAAGTCAAATTCTACATTACCATTTGAAACCCATTACATGATGAAGAATTGTTTAAAATATTAAATTAAGAAAGAACTGAAGTAATTCTCCCATTTGTAGGTTTTGAAGTGTTAGATTTAAAACAGCACTATGCAATTTTTGGTGCCTTCTAGCATTGAGTTATTCTCATTTGTTTACTGCAATATAGTAGAGAGTATGTACTGAACATTGTCTAACTTGGCAAACCTGAGGTTCATGACAAAAGAAATACATCCTTTAGTAGTAAATGCGTTGATTTAACAAAACATAACACACCTGTTTAAACACGTCCAAGGAGTATCAGGCTGGTGAGCGAATGTTTGACCAGCATCCTCACTGGCCAATCAGAACACAGGAGGCAGAGACAGTATCTATAAACAAAAGATACTCATTTCGCTCATTATGCAGAGCGTTGCTGCAGCAAGGGATGAATCAGTGTGGGGTTGTGTTTTTTTGCACATTATAGCATTGCAACGGTTTTTACAATGGACCCCTAAGTGAAAATAACAACATGAAACTGTATAATAATTGTATAATATGACCCCTTTAAATTTTCCAGCATGGGTAAAGCTATGGGAGGGTAGGAGAAGACGTTAGGTTATGTAAACATGGGATATATAAATACCCAGACTTATCAGTGAGGCCTCTAAACCATCCTTCTACACTAAAGCTACATAATAATAGCTTATCATGACCATGCACAGACACAGCTGTTAAACTCCCCCAGCTCCTCCCCTATGGTGTAGAATTAATAACTGTTGTTTGACTCCATACCTGGAACAACAGACATTATTGTGTCTGACTCACATGCTCAATTAAATTACAATACTATGGCAGCCTTCAGGTGTGGCCCAGATGGAAAAGCATTATTCCGATGAGAAATAAAGCAGCGACAAGCATAATTTTGGTTCACTCGTGTTTCAATTTCTATTTTTCTTAATTTCTCAAGTCTTACGCTGCAGCATAAATCTCCTACTTGTTTTTGCACTGGCATATACAAATGAATGCATACACATACAAATGGAGCAGTTGTCAGTAGATGGTGAGTAATGAAATCCCGTCCTTTCCTATCAATAAATGCAGGAGAGTCCTTCATGTCAGGCCACTCCAGCTCATACTTGTTAAATGATTGGAACATTGAATGGAACATCAAAAGCCACTCTACCCACCAGATGGGAAATTGCTCTTTATAATGTATCCTCGTAAAATCTGGTTTCAGAGCTGTAAGCTGGATCCACTTAAGTTATTCATACAACAGAGTGTTTAGATTGCTGTAGGCATTTCATTTATTGGCATTTTTATTAATGAGAACATAAGGTTCAGTGAGCTCAGCAGATATTGCTTTGTGTTTTTGTTTTGGTGATAGGGTTGTTTGTATTGTTGATGGGAAAGAAGGTTATTCTGATATTGGGGTGTAACAGCTTGAAAATAGTTTCTGTTAGCTTATAGCTCCTCTGTGAAGTCCTCTTTGGAAATGAAGGGCCAGTAGTAAAAGTCAAACTCTAACTTTCATGTTAGAGACACTTTAACCATTTGCATACATTTAAATCCTCAATAAACTGTACTAACAATGAAAGAACAGGCCAGTGAACATAGTCTTAGAACACTGTGTGCAGCGTAGTCCTTAACAACTGGAGTTCCTTTATGCCACCCAATGATGGTAGTGGGTGCAGAATGGTCACAAGCCAACTGTAAGCAGAGCTGGTGGCCAACGAGCATTACAATCAACAGAGAGAGGCTGGCAGTAACTATTGGTTATTTAGCGATAAAAAGGCAAAGAAAATGGAGAACAAGATGGTATGTTCCTTTACATCGGAGTCAGAAGGAAGATGGACAAATGCAGAATTTAGTTGTGTTGCTCCAGGAAGTAGACCTCTTCCTGTTGTCCTGACTCAATCAACCATGTGATATTTGGACCAAATATGCTATCAGAAGTAGAAAAGTCTAAGTTTGCTCGAAGACTCCTGTGCAAAAGAAAACACCCAAAGATCCAGAATCACTGCATCTTCAGCCAGGCAAAGACATCTTTTTGCCCTGAAAGTTCTACTTTGTATGAAGTATACTGAGGCTTCTATATGATCCTGATGGGAATTGAACCACTATCTTTGACATTGTCAGTGCAGCGCTCTACCCTCCAGGCTATTGAAAACCAGGCCCCAGTCTAGTCACAAGGCTTTTGCCACACAGGGACCACTATGATGATGATACATGATAGTGAGGAAAAGAAAAGGTCACAGCTGTGATTTAAGGTGAACAGAGGAGGACTGGCTTGTCTTTGTCGATTAGAACCAGAGGCATTTTTTTGGCACTGCTCCTCCTTTTCCTCTGCTCCTTGTGCTTTTTCACCATTCCTGTTGCCTCTGTCATCATTTCCACCAGCATCTTTTTATTTGTCAACTCATCCCCCCTGCTCCTGACATGGAAACACCCAGATGTTAAAAGGAGAGATAATGATACTGTCAAGAGTTTTAGAAAATAACTTTAAGGAGAGAGCCAGTTAAATATGCAATTGTAGATGGCCTGATTTTGAAGGGAAGCGAAGGGAAAATAAACAGAGAAGAAAGAAAAAGAGTAAGAATGACAGCTGGGTGTCCCTCCTTGGCTTATCTGATACTTCCACTTTCATCTGCAGCCTTTCAGACCTCTGTCTTCCACACCGTTTTGTCAGTCATCAACCCGGACAGCCGAAAGCGAAAATGGGCGAAGAGCTGCAGAGAGTTTTGGCTAGGGCAGTGGGATGGAAAAGTATCCATGCAAATGGCAGAGTGTGGGAGATCTGCAGCGACTAGAGACTAGACAGAGGCACGGGGGAGAGCCAAGTGAAAGGGTAGGCATTAAAGGTGAGAGTGCAAGGAACTGAGGGGGAGGTGGAGGGAGAGAGGAGATCATCCATCTCCATCAGTAGGGCAGTATAGTGAAGTGATGGAGCTGATTTGTGATGTCGTCCATGTCTGTGGAGCTGAAGGCCTGAGCAGTTGAGCACAAGCGATAACATTTTGTTTTGTTTTTGAGCATTTCCACTGTTGTTAAACTGATGACCTTTCCATTCTAGTTGGTTTCACATTTCTGCTGCCTTTCACTTGTTTTCTTCGATACCTTTTAATGTTTCTTCTCCTTTTTTGTTTTTGTTTTACTCTTTATAGGGTAAAGGCAGGGTGGGTAAATGCAGTGTTGAATCTTGTCTATATGTCTTGTGTTTCTTAAAGTATTTTTTCTCTCCCGGTCT
>OMOW01062117.1:2263-15716 GCA_900312555.1 Lamprogrammus exutus
CAGACGTGTGCTCTTCCGATCTGCCTGTGTCAAAGCAAAAGCAAAGGGTGGACTTTCTTCCTTATGAAATATTTGGTGCTTTGCAAGACAACAGCTACCAGGGTCATGCCTAAACACTCAAGCATGGTTCTGAATGTAAGTTATTCCTGGTGTAATAGTGTTATTGCCTGGGGCAATAACATGTTTAATGTGTGGGAGTAGGGAATGGGAAGCCTTCAGTGCAGTGCCCAGTCAGGTTTTAAGCACTGTCCTGGAGCTGCTGGTGAAGAGGGGGTAGGGAAAGTAAGGAAGGTCAGGGCAAAGGCCAGGCCAGGGCAGTTGAATTATTCAGGGTAAAAGGGGACAGACCAAGACACAAACAAAACAATTTCTAAAGTGGTCAGCGTGCTGAGAGAGGTCAAGCATGACAGCTCCATCGCTCACAGGCAGTGTGTAGAATGACTGCATGACATTATGATAACCCAAAGGTCATGGAAATGACTACATGATCACCATGGTCAAAGTTTTCGCCCCATATACCTGTATGTTTTAAAGCTGTTTTCACTTTGTGTAGAGAAAGGAAATCAAAGCAAAAATATAATGTAACTCCTAATTCTAATAATCAGATCCAGATCAGATTTTTGGAATCCAGATCCAGTCTCTCATCTAATGCTAGAAAGAAAGGTGTGACATCTGATCAAATATCAGGCCATTAGGAACTTGAAAAATCAGGAAACACAATGGTAGTCAGACAAAGAACAGAAAAGGTATAAGCATTTTGATCACATTTGGGTTCAGTATTTGATTTTGTCTGGTTTGTATTACATACTTTTTACAGTAAGCAACTAAGCAATAAAGCTCTTGAAAGATAATGGTTTTAGCTAGATATACTGTAGGTTGGGGTTGTTGTGGTTGATTGTAAGTAAGGGTTATTGAACCAAGCACAGTGGAGGGTCAAATATGTTGTGTTCGACTTTCACTTGGTATTCTCAGTGATTTGTTCCTCAGTGAACAATCAGTGAAAATGCCTGGTGTACTATGGTACAATGCCCTGATTGGCAAAGGCTAAATACCCCTGCTGTGATAATCACTTTTAGAAATACATAAACCGGGGCCACTGACAGTATGGATAAGTGAATATCTACTCTACAGAGAGCTCATAGCTCCACCAAGAGCCAACAGTCTTCTGGTTTAACTTTTTTTGCAAATATAAATCCAGACTTTTACTAACATTAACTTGAAATCAGATGTGTAGA
Organism: Lamprogrammus exutus; assembly: GCA_900312555.1. Classification (NCBI taxonomy): domain Eukaryota; kingdom Metazoa; phylum Chordata; class Actinopteri; order Ophidiiformes; family Ophidiidae; genus Lamprogrammus; species Lamprogrammus exutus. Next base: position 3,499 of record OMOW01062117.1, read on the forward strand.
ATAGATTTATCACACAAATACATTGTACTGTGGTATTGTGGATATCATCTTCTGGATCTATATCCAGAAGAAGTAGTACATGTGAAAGTTGAATGTTTTTAACTTTATTCAGTGCTTTTATGTACATGTCTGGATTAACTGGGCTTAAATGCACCTGTTCAGTCATATCAACAAGATCGAAACATAAGATACACATGCCTGAAGATTGGTGTCTTAGTTTTCAAGACATAGAGGAAGATGCAATGGCACAGACAGCGAAATAAAATATCTTGTCTCAGATTGAACTCCTGCTTGAACCAATTCATCAAAACCTGTGTGTAACCTGTGAGATACTGTATGTTGCTGAGACAAACATGGATGAAAACATAATGTCCAGGTAACCCTGGAATGACTGAACAAGGGCATAAGAGAGAAAATGTAAATAATATGTGGTGGTTATTTTTTGTCACAGATAAGATGCAAATACGTTTTGCATTTACCAATCAAAGAGAGCTTCTTTTGAGTTCCAACTAAATTCGTTCTCAGCATGATGGCCGCTACTTTATTGTGAACTACGAGGAGGCATCATTTTGACAAAAGGCTTATTCAGGGCCAAACAAGATGAGGCACAGGTGTATTTAATCGTGAATATACTGTAAGTGTCCTCAATCTGTGCTTAGCAAACATTCCAATGGGGACACAGTGAAGAGGAGAGGTGACATCCTGTGTTAATATGTTTGGTCACAACTTGGTAAAGCGAGGGAACAAGATAATTAAGTCGTGGCCATGAATTATTGCAGGACGTGGCCAAGCAGTGTGGGCACAGCACGGAAACGGGATCCTGGCTGCACCTGATCCTGTTGCAGGTTTCCAAGGTCTTCCAAGTTGCCTATTAATGAAATCAATGAGCTCCTCTGGCTCTGGAAACATACAACCAGTAAGCCCTCGAGTGTTGATCATGCATTTAAGGTGGTGGAAGCTATTAATATACAAAGTGACTCCCGCACCAACAGCGCTACCTTGATTCCACTGACCTCCATACTGTCAGGACTCAACCCTGCTGTTTCGTGAGTCTGTGGAGTTGCTGGTTCTGGTGCTGCTTCAGGAACCACAGCCAATAATATAATAACCATGCCTCCATGTTAATCATTGTATTATGTATTTGTACTGTATGTCATTTCCAGTTTAATATACATAAAAATAGCTTAATTAATGTCCATGATGCCTTTGAGATCTTATTCCCTCACGTTGTACATTGTTGACATGTGGATTTTACGTCTCATCTTCCATAGGGTAATACTTCAAATAGGCAACAGAGCCCAGTACTATACAAAATATATATTTTCATATATATCTAAATGCATCTGCACAAAAAGCAACTGGATGCGGCAATAAGAGCAACAGACCATATATTCCATTGAAGACACTTGTCAACATTAATATGTGTGCAAAAACAGCACATACATCAATGCCAGAAATATGAGGTTTGCATACAATTTACAAGTAGGACACTTAGACTTGATGTATTACCTGAGTATCTAAAGTCATTTACAACTGTGAAAACCTAAAATAAATCTGCTCCTGAACAGCAACGAGCTCATAGCAGCTGTGTATACACCCCCCCTCTGGAAAGTCCCAGAGATGCTTTATTTACCCCTATGTCTACCCCACCACCACACCCCCAAAAACACACATGCAACTGCAACACAATTCCGAACTGTCGAGACTATTTGTGAACGGCAGGCGTCCAAATATCTCACCTGGTTGCACCTGCTTGGAACTTGGCAATGTGAGTTGACCAAAATAGGTCATTTTGTAGACCGCCGCCGCAAATATTGCTATTGGCAGTGGAATGAGAGAGGCTGGAAATTAGGAATAAAAACAACAATCTCTGGTTCTCCCTCTTCACTCCCTACCACCCTGAGCTGGAGCTTAACTGAGAGAGTCTTTTCAGAAGAACCTGTTTCTGCTTCAGGTGGGTTCATTTTCATGCCAATATTTCCCTTGGCCGTTACAAATATCCACCTTGTAATTGGCCCACTTATGTCAAGTGGGCGTACTAATTGAGGAGAAAACTGTAACCACAAAGACTCTTCAGCAAAAGGACTGTTAGATTGTTAAGACAAAGGCGCATTCTGCAACATGTCCTTGCCGTTCTAACTCAGGCATATGAATGAAGTAGCCTTGATTGAGAAGATTCCCTATTAGCTCTGATCACATGGTGTGTCATAATCACCACAGGAGAAAATGTTTTTTTTTTGGTGAGACGGTGAGTGAAAAATCAAGCGCAGGAAAATGGAGGTGTTCAATTCTGATGTGAGGAACAAGTTGAAAGAAAAGCTTTTAATCGGTGGAGAATCATCCCACTACCAGTGTTGGTGTTCCCTCTGTGATTGGGTCTGTTCAGGTCGACCGCATTTTGGATCAGGTCTAATTATCCTCGGGTCTATTTCAGGTCAGGTGCTAGTATCCTTTAGCTAATCTTAACTTTAGTGAGGGCTCATTGGATAGGTTAACAGACAATGTAAACTCTGTCTTACTTGATACTCTGGAGTCCAATGCTCTGTTAAAACAAAGATCTCGTAGGCATGACAAATCGGCTCCTTGGTTTACGAATGAGGCACATTCACTTAAACAGGTCTGCAGGCAGCTAGAATGTAAGTGACGCCAAAACAAGCTTGAGGTTTTTTACAAGCAGGCTACTTGAACGGGCTACTTGTAGGAGAATTAATACAATGGTCACAGAATGTCCAAAATAACTATAGCTGTCAGCTATAAAAATCAACCAATAAAAGGCACTTCCCTCTGAACTGTAGTGGAATAAAAGTAAAAGTAGCACAGAATGGAAGCACTGAAAGTGCAAGTGCATATACAGTAATCGTTCACAAGTACAAGTACTGGAGTAAATTCCCCAAGTTACTTTCTTGATGCTGTATTAGAATCAAATAAAAAACTAATTATTCTAGAAAATTACTGAAACAAGTTGAATCTCACAGCACTGGTAGATTTAGATTCAGGACTCAATTAAGTGAAAAATGATTTCATAAGATAAAGATTTTTGCAGAGCAAAGCTATTAAATTGAGCTCTAAACTGGACAGTTCCTTAAAAACCCACAGGGTGACTTTCATCTTACTTACTTACTCCCAACTCTCTTCTCTCTCTCTCTCATTTACAGATTTATGATTTCTTTAAATCCATCTAGCTGTTGTGCACCTGGTGATCTCCTTGACCTTCTAAAACCTGCAGCCCAGGTCCGCCTCCTTCCCTAAAGACGCCTGTTACCTTTCCTCAGAAAACCTGCACACAGAATTCTCCCCTTTCCGAAAATATTTTTCCACTGCCCCGTCCAAACCATGAGGGCCTTTCTTTGGACACACACACACACACACACACACACACACACTACATGATTTGCGCTCATTCACTGCCCACTCTGTGCACTTCACTTTTCACACCACCTGGGTGAAAAAGTATTTATTTATTCACAGCTATTTCACAACATTAAATTTTGAAGGGAAAAAAGCGGTACAAGAAAGGCATTCAATCTCTGGCCCAGCAAAAAGTAGTAGGAGTTTGTGTGTGTGTGTGAGATTGTCAGATTGAAAATATCCATTTCTGCGCTCCTTGATAGGCTTTAATATCTTTTTGATGTGGCTTACTGGAAAGAAGCCAGCAATGCATTACCAGATTTTTGTGCAATAAGACGCCCCTCAGCAGCTCCCAGTTTGAAAAGTAACACCGGCCAGAAGTGGAAAGTCATTACATATATTTATGAAGACCCCATACATTCAATCAAATTGCCTTGCAGAGGGAAATGCTGTCCTACTTTGTTACATTTATCTGATGACTGTAGTTACTTGATGCTTTATTTATTCTGGGTTTGCATTAAATTTAACATGGGATAAGATCATTCATTTTGATTCTATGGTGCCTTTTGCACCAAGGGAACTTTTTTCATGAACCCGGGAACTTTCCTTAATTTTGGATCTACGAACCAGGACCAATGTTGGTACCAGAACTACAATTCTTGAATCACATTTTAGCTCCTACTCCACGGTAGGCATTTTCAGATTGTTCAAGAGTTGCAAGGTGGAGCTCGCAAGATCAACATCAACCAATCAGTGATCATCTCATGGACAACTGCCATTTTATGGCCACAGACACTGCATTGTTGTGAGGTTCTGGCACGTGTGGAAATGATGCAGCTGTCAAAATAGAGATGCTCTAATTTCCGTAAACTTACTAAGAGCTATATACATATGTGAGCAAGTACCATACTGAAGGAACCCTCGTTTGATGTAAACAAGTTCCCAATGTAGTCCTGAAAGTGCCCACTTTTATTTTTGATCTCGAGTGAATTTTGCTGCTGTGCTGCTTTGGGCTACTTTAAGTCAAACTTTGTGATGGTTTTGTTTTCCCAACTGTATTGCTGCTTCAATTGTTTCTTCCACCAATGTCATCGGGCATATTAAGAGGTGCGCAACAGACAGAAAAATATGACTGTATCTGAACATAGCAACCAATGGTGTGTCACCAATGTGACTGGGATCAAATCTGCAGGGGGGAAGCAGGATTTCTACACTTATTTTCTGATTAAATTCCAAAACTCAACATATACCCAGCATGCTGTTGTCTTCAACTTTTAGCCATAATTAATATCTTTCAGCTGATAAGCTAGTGTTATTAAACATACCTTTGCCTGTATTGTGACAATGACTCGAGCGAGTCACTGCCAGTGAACTGTAGCAAAATCAGTAATCGGTGCTCATATTAAAGGCTGCATGAGCACGAGAACTATATCTGGCCACCAGTGCGCACCAATTGGTTTAGGCGATTGCCTACCTCACATGGCTTTAACGATGGAAAAAAAGGCCCCAGCAGCTGATTCCTGTGCAGGAGACAAGGAGGAGGAGGAAGAGGAGGAAGAGGAGGAAGTCGCCTCTTTGCTGCGTTGGGCCTGATGCTAGAGGATGCATCTGTAACGTGGGGTCACGCCTGGTCGGCAACAGGGATTTACGGGCCCTTCAAAAAGCCCCTCACCCCCTTCCCCCTTCCCAGGCCCCTCTGGGAGCTCGGTGGATGGTTTGGGTCCCAGTGTAAATACATTTTTCTCTATCAAAGACACATTTTCCAACCACTGTCAGAGGGAGGAGGGTGCTTTGGAGGGGCTATGTGAGCAGAGAGTGGGGGTGAAGGTGGTTACCCAGAAGATTTTCCCTCTGCCCCTCTTTCCCCTTTTCTCCCCCTCTCTTCTTCTGCTGCCTGCCGGGTTCAAGCAACATCTGGCACTGTTTATCACCTGGCCTGTTAGCCCATGGAGGAGGGAAAGGCCAAAAGGGAACACAGTGCCAACTTCAGGTCCTCTATGTATGGGCTTATAGTGGGGTTAAACTCAGTCAGTGCACACTGACTTCACAATAATTAAATAAAATCAGGAATTTAAAGTTAACATGTTACATAATGGCTTTATGAAAGAAAACACATTTACACTGGAGTTTTTGAGATGTGCAGCTGAATAATGTTTTCATGAGTGGGTCCCTGTATGGTTTGAATGTTGTGCACAAGATGGCACATGTGACACGCATTTATGCAGAGTGCAGAGGGCGCAACTGCAAGTGTGTATTCATTGGAATGTACTAAAGATGTAGAACAGAGAAGATTTAGAGAATGAAACATCTGCATTCTGTTGTGAGGTTTTGTCTTGTGACAATAGCTAAAGTTTGAGCAGCTTATGTTCAAACCTCCAGCGTCTAACACCGATCTTAAAAGTTCAGTGTTCACGTCACACTTTGCGAGACGGGCATTTGTGTCAGGCTGTACATTATCAAGTTTGACACAATCATGTCGGGTTGTGCGTTGAAACCCTGGTGAATCATATCGCTAACACAAGCATGAAATGAATATGCTAGCAGAAAAACTGTACTTCATCAACTTGTCATCCATCTATATTAACTGATAGACATGAGTCATAGCAGCAGACAAATGGCCCTAAATTTCAGGCACTCAGAACTGTTGTTGTGGGCTGTCTTAAGAACTAAATTGCCTGTCGATGGACGTGTCTCCTGCTGTCATCTGGGCCCACTACTTAGCTCTAAATCTCTTGCAATTGTTACTTTTTGTCTGCAACAGCCAAGAAAAGCACAGTTGTTTTTTTTAACATGTTTTGATATTGAAATATTTATCAGCTATACTAATAAAGATAAGTTAGTTAATGCATTTAATGTTTTGGGACAGTCTTAATCACACAGCAGCTGCTAGTTAGGCCTGCATGTCAAACTTCTTCTTGATGTCTGTACCTCAAAGACTGACCATCAAATGAAAGAGGTGAAAACAACATGTTTCATGCAATTCTATTTGTTCACAGTTGATGGCAGTAATGTGCATAAAATGTAGCGGTGCACGTATAAAGCGGGAGAAGAAGACTGCTATTCCGCTGTATGTAAAGTATGCACATTTCCAAACCTCCAGAATGTGATTTTACAAATGTATAATGAGGTAGAAAATGGATTGAACAAAGAAGAAAAGAAAGGAAAATGTTTCTCTTTACAATGTACTTATAACAACCACACTGATTTGAAGTGAACAGATAATGAGCCGTTCCTGTAGCCTGGCACAAAAAAGCGAAAGACAGAGAGAGAACATAGTAGAAAGACAGAGAGCAAAAGACAATGGGGTCCATTGATATTGTGGAGACAGGGCTGGGTGCCTCCAGCACCGCAAGCACAGCTGACGGCGCACAGAAGCACAGTGATTACAGTCTGTATTACAAATGGGTAAAACAGAGCCATAGTCCAACAGAGGCCAGACAGCATCAGGGGAGACCATACCCAAAGAGACGTAATCCAAAGATTGATCCAATTGGACAAATGTCACAAAGCTACAACAAACTCCCCTTTTCTGTTTCTTCCCTGTTCATTACACCAAATGTCCAAAATAACACGAAGAAGACTAACGAGTTTACAATCCATATCTTCACAGTACTGAAAGTTAAAATACTTTTCAACCTCATCTGCTTGTCTTTATCTGCCCTCACTTCCTTGTGGTTCAAGTAGGGAGAATAAGGGAAATCTAGTAAAAATGCCTTTTGCATACTTCACTAAAAGACAAGAAGATTACAAATATTTTCTATATCCAGTGCGCGCAGCAGTCAAACATATGCAATTTAAACCAGAAGCATGGATAACACAGGATTTAAAACTCAACAGGTCAAACCTTGGTGATCCCACAAGTAATAATTACTTCTGGTGCAATATTCCTACACTGCATTTATTTTTCCATTTAAACCATGCTGAGTCTGAGTCTGAGCTTTGAGATAACTTATCATGCTGCACCTCATTAACTTTTCCTCATGCTGCAGCTCCGCAGCCAGTAAATTGTGCCTACATAGCAAAGGATTATTCTCATTCATGTCTCTTGTGTCCAAGTGTGACTGACTGGAAATTAAAACAGGTTGTTGTTGCCATCTATGGGACAAATGTGGAAGTGCATTTTAATCCAAACAGTTGAATGTGTATTCATTCATTCTTTGTGTGTGTTCTAATGTGTGCAACTATTCTTTTTAGTTGTTTACTTACTTTCTTTATTGTTCTCTGTGTCCATGAGCAAACTTTTATCTCATTTGAAAATCCTCTTCTAAATAAACCCAATGAAGTGGACATTCATGAATCCTATACAGGGATTTCTCTCTAAAATGAAAAAGGCTTGTTATATACCAGTGTAGCTCTGGCATAGAGGTCATCACAGGTTTGGACTCGACCTGAAAAAGACCTCTGAACCTGATGTATTTTTTATTTTAAAACACATATGACCCAAAATGGACCCAAGGAGAGCCAGACCCCATCTAAAAGGGACATGGGGAGAATTAGACCCAATCGAAAATGCTGTTGAGCCAAACAGACCAAAATAGAGAGAGTGACTACATTCCAATAAATCTTTTTTTTTTAAACCTGTGATACTAATTGAAGAAAAACATCTGCTTGAAACATCACTATAATCCAATTGTTTAGTTTCGCTTCTAAGGGGTATCAATACTTTTGTCCAGACCATTTTCATTTGTTTTAATATTCAAAATAATATGTTACATCAAAAGCAAGGTGTCAGTTCTATTAAATATGGAATAAAGAATGGTAGATACCAATTACTTTAGTCAGTTTCAACTTATTTCAGAGAGAATTGTGTTGTTTTTTATTGGAACGGTCCAAAAACGTTTAGCCACATCTGTTGAACACCTCCATTTTTCCTATACTTTCAGGTCATGCTTTCCATCTCCCCTCTAAAAACACATTTTCCTCCTGTGGTGTTTATGATACACCACGTTATCAGAGCTGATAGGGAGTCCGCAAAGGTCTCAGATCCAGTTAGATACTGTATAAGACAGCACAGGACTTAACCCAATTAGACTGAATATAATCTTGGTTCCAAAGAAGAAGACCTCTCCTCGAGACCAACAAGCACTGTAAGACTGAACAACCATTGTTGGCATGTATAATAATTCATATTGTTACGTGGGTGTAGGCTTTTCCATTTCAGATACTTTCATATCATCTACATTTGAGCAGCACCTGACTGAATGGCATCCCTGTGCATGGGATTTGTACCTGTCTGTATGTGCAGATGATGATCTCTCTCAGATGGTAGTGCATGGGGGTCATGGTCTCGCTGACTGAGTCCAGTGCCATGTCCACCTCCCTCTTCATCCTGTGGCCATCAGGTAACAGACGCACCAGCTGCATCACAACCTGGACAAAACAACATACAGTCAGTAGTTAGTATGTAGTAGTAAGTCCGTATAGTAAAATTTTTTGACTTTCTACTTTTCCTCCACCACATTTGAGAGTTAAATAATGTTGTTTTACTGATTACTTTTATTTGATGGCTGCGGTTATTTTGCGGATTAATATTTTACTTTGAAAATGTGAGATAAGATAATGAAATATGGTTGTCAGATATTAATCATGTACCCATTTTCAATCTACCTGTGAAAGAGTACATAATCCCTCAACAGATCTGAAAGCAAGATAGTCTACTAAATTGGAGATGAGGGTTATTTTTCCCATCTCCAATTCAGGGCATTTTAATCACTTAATCTTCTCCAATTTTTGTGATTTTCTCTTTGATAACACAGGAACCACAACTATTGATGTACTATAATAATTTACTTTTAATACTTGAGAACATTTTACATTCTTGAGTACAATTTGCTTCAAATCCTGGCTTACTTTTTTACTTTGAATTGAAACTTTTTCTTAAAGTGTGTGTTAGGACCAAGCTGAAATGTCTCCAGAAGCATATAAGCATGACATGAAACCACAACACTGTGTGGCAAACTATTGCAAACCTTGGAGTTCCAGAACTGGGTAATTTCACCGTCAGACACGACTGATAAGGGTGAAAATATTAATTAACACGACACACTGGCAGATGAGTCGTCGAGCCCAAAAGCAGAGCAGAGAACCGAACAGGCCTGCAGGAAAAGACCCTCATTCAGTATGTGTCAGCTCAGAATGCAGCAGCCTGACATCAGCATGCAGGCTGTACACTGCCCTTTGAAAAACGACCCAATCTGTGTCAGGTTGCATTAAGTTTATCTTAAACGTTAAATAACTTATACTTTACTTTGAATCAAATGGCTCTGTGTAATGAGATAAAGATAAAACTTATTTATCCTTAAGGGGGCTGTTGTGCCAAGTTGCTACATATAAACATTATCCATATGAATAAAATGATACTACTATATATACATGGTGCAATATGAATATGAATACAGTGCAGGACAGGCCATGTGCATGGTCAATTAAAGCAGAAGTACGGTTTAACTAAAAGGAAACACTTTATTTATTTAAAACACATGGCTCCTTTGCTGCAACACCTATGTCCACACTGAGCCAAAACAGATCATTATAGGCACTGTCTCTCAGTCATAGTGGTCTCGGTCATAGTGACTCAGTGACAAAGACACAAACAGATAATATATGCAGCTCAAAAGAGCTTTTAGCAGGTTTTAGACAACAGATTATTCTTATATGCTGACTGAACAAATGAAATCCGCTGAAGCTGAGAATATTGTAATAGAAAAGCTTATCCCTACTGCTGTTTTCCTGCGAGGAATATCTGCATCAGTGTGACGCTTTGAACCTCACAGCAATAGTTACACCTTTTTTGGCAGATAAGGCAACTGGGATGGCAACGTCACACATCCTTCAAAAGATGAATTGAAGGCGAACAGGGTTTCCATAGTAACCTCACTGTGTATCCCGGAAACTCCAGTAGCCATGCTGCTGTGATTGGCATGCAGCATTGTGAGCCTTCAGAGTGTGGCCTCTTTCACTGAGCCCGTGTTTACCGTACTAAGGACCTAGCCGGCAGGTTCCACCAACCGCTGATTCATTGCACAACACAGTGCAAGTAATACAGGGGCTCTGATTCAGAGGCTCCATTCAGAGCAGAAGAAAAGGCTTCTGATTTTGTTCAGCCACAGCTTTCAATCACAGTTGCAGAGTTAAAGCTTATAGGAGCTGCAGTATGCTTAGAACAGCCAACGGGTGACACAATTCACTGGAGAGGTCTGGTAAAATCATTTTTTTCTACCACATCTTTCTTACAGAAATAAAGGTCTTGAATTAAAAGACATTCTCCTCTAAAACACGAAACTGCTCTTTTTGTGAAATCCTATTTTACAAAAATATTTACTATTTGTACAAATTATGGAATTACCTACTTAGGCACTGAAAGGACAAAATAGAAATACAGAAATTACAGTCTCTGGCACAAATATAGAGAGAAATTAACATTAATTAAGTAACGTTAATTCATTAATGATACTCACCTCAAATTCCCCCTTTGTGTACTTGGCATCAGGAACACTCACTATCTCATCATCACCAAACTCTGGAAAACCCTGCAAGGATAACATAACAATTTTTTAACTTATTTTGGATAATCAAAACAATACGGCCATATTTGATTTTTTGTTTTAATGAAAATTGGTATTAAATCAAACAGCCTCTTACGTTAAAGTGCCACAGAGTGAGAACAGAGATGACCATGGCTGTGGTGGTCCTCCCTTTCCCATTGGAGCAATTAAAAACAAAAGCTGAGTGTGAGTCCTCAGCCAGGGAACTCTTCATGGCCTCCATCAACTTGTCAAAGTCCTTAAGAAATAGAAAGCAATCACACAAATTGACATCAATTCAACATCAAATCTGAACACACTTCTTCAGTAATATTTTGGAACTGCAATTTTGGGCAAAAACTAAATAATAAGTGTCTGTGTGAAGATTTATTTGAATGGTATGGTAATGTATATAGACATTTAGTTGAATGTGAATTGTAATTTATTTCTGCCTTTTCTATTGACTTAATGTCTTTGACTAGAATTTCTACTTGAGAATCAATAGTGTAATTTGATCTTAATAATTTCTGATATTTACTGTATTACACACAACTATTAAGTCAAGAAAAATAAGTGAAATGTATTTGAAAAAGGAAACTGCAGTATTTAAAGATTTAATCAGAAATAATATCAAGCATATTATATCAAATTAATTAAAGACGTTAATTTATGTCCTAAGTTTAAATACACATTAGATTTAGACAAATATTCCAAATGAAATCAATGGTAAAATAAAAGCACATTCAAGAGGAGCACTGAAGAAAGAGGTACAAGGCCCTGATGAATTACTGAATGAGTACTTATGTGAACTACTCAGTACGACACTGACATTCCTGACCACTAGAGTGAGCACAATACTAAATAATTTTCAGCCCTCTACTATCAGAGGAAACTTGGGAGCTACCACTGCACACATGCTTGTTTATGTGTGTGTGTGTGTGTGTGTGTGTGTGTGTGTCATTACCTCCTCCCTGGGGGCATTGCAGTCAGGCAGGGGGATGCGTTTGTAGACGAGGCCCTGGTGAGAGCTCATGTGCTGGTTGAAGATCTCTTGGACGCTCAGGCAGCTCTTAAACATCTTCATTTGTTTCTCCTGCTCCAGCGTCACCTCCAGCCACTTCTGCGCTTGCAGGATCTCCCCCTTCAGCGACGTCTCCAGTTTCTGCAGGAGTCCGTGACAAATGTGCTTGGTTTACTCTTTAAACTACTGACATCAGAAGAGGAGAAATTATCTTTTTATATGTGTTAAATGTCAGCCATTTAAAACTGCAACTATCGCTTTTTGACCCCTAGGAGTCTGAAATCTCCAAAATCTGCTGACAATCTATTGAGTACTATCTGTGTCAA
>OMOW01062168.1:4631-26525 GCA_900312555.1 Lamprogrammus exutus
CAAAAGAAATGTCTTAGTTCTACTAAATATGGCTGGTTTATCTGTACAGCCACGGGTCTCACGGGACTGGACAGCTGACGATGGTTATCCGGGGAGCTGTGAAAACATCCTGTGCTCCAATATTAGTTAAAGAAAACCCAGAAAAGTGCTCCGGTTGTGGAGTCATTCAAGCAAGTGTTGTATGCAATAAAAATTCAAAGTTCTCCTATTGTCAGGAGGATACATAACACCTTGGGTGGCGAGAGTTACAGTCAAAAGGCTGAGAATTTGCCTCGACTACGATAATCACATTCATAGTTTGTGCATCATACTAACAAGGAGGTGTAAATGTGATGGCTGTGTGGGGACATACAGATCGGTTGTTTGCTGGGTGCTGGAGATAAAGTAGGGGAGCCATAATTCCCTTTTTGTTTACATCATTCTAGTGTAATTTCATTAAACCTTCCAGCGTTAATGGCTGTCAGCATGCAGCTCTCCCCCAGCTCCGATGCTACACGCCTACTAACAGCATCTTAGAACTTAAACCCTTCATGAATCTTTCAGAAAGGGATTTCATGGACATTTGGCCCGTCTCAGTGGTGCTGCCATGAAGAGCTTTGCAAGTCTGCGGAAAATGGAGACGACTGAATCCTCTGATTGAATTGTCACTCCCAGAGGACAAGACAATAAAAGGGGTCAGCGACTGCCTTCAAAAACACGGCCGCAGAGTATCACCATGGCTGTGTTTCATGCCTTTAGCTTGGCCTGACCCAATCAACATTGGCGTTGATCTCAGTGTTCTCAAGGCGACGGGGAGAAGAACTGTTCAAAGACAACTCTCTCTGGAGTTCCTCCACATAGTCCTGTGTATCAACTGGGGAGGCTCTGTCTCCTTGTGCCTTAAATCTCCAGATTCTCTGTACTGAGCCAATCTGCTCCCTGCAGAGAGTGAAAAAAATGAAAACCCTCCCATGTTTCAGGAGTGCAGCATGTTTACTTTAGTTGTTGACGTCTTTTAGTAACTTAGTTTATGCCATGTTACTAAATATGGAATCTGTTATAGCTACAGTATGTAATTTTTTGGACAAAATATTTTGTTGAGTTTGCTGAAATCTCCATCACATCCTGATAGGAATCCATAAATGTAGAGCTCTGTGAAAGAGATCGTGTCTCTGTAGCGTCTTCTGCTGATGGAATCTGATTTGGGTGAAACTTTGAGCCCAAAAAATGCCACAATTTACCACAAGGGGAATCACCACCTCCATCGTCAATCATGTCTCATATTCTTGAATGGGAGCAGTAATGGAGGCAGGAGGATTCCACCCAATCCACAATCTTACACAAGTTCTGCTTTAACTTTTAAGTAACTATACTGTTTTGCAATGTCTTTTCTTTTGTTATTAAAATGTCTTTATGGTGTAAAGTGTTGTGCTATAGAGCTCCTGTGTTACGTAGCACAGATGTCTTGATCCTTAGCCTTGTGCTGCAGCTCATCATGGGGGATTTCAAGGTGTTCCAAGGCCAGATGGGATATATAATCCTTTCAGCATTTTCTGTCTGTGTGTGTATTTATTCATTTGTCTCTTTGTTAGCCATAAGTACATTGAGAGCTTTTGACAAATGGACTCAGATGCCTTGTGTTTGTATGTGCGCGAGAGCTTTCCTTATTCTGATTGTGGAGTACATTAAGCTCACATTACCAATAAAACATTTCGAAGTAGCGAGCAAAGCCCCTGTGGAATTGACTGCTCCGGACCACTGAGGATATTTGGGCCTGAAGCTGCAGTAACTATAGACGGTGTATTTTGGGCTGCCTATCAACATCCTGCAGGGTATTTTATCTGGCAAGTCCCATATTGAAATAAATGCACCACAAATGTGTCTGGTTCCCGAGAGAATCGCTGCTAGTAGGATGGAGGTTTAGGGGGTAATGTAGCGTAGCACCTTGTTATTGAGCTGAAGGACAGGGCCTTTTGTATTATGTAATATTTATTTTTCTTGCTCTCTTGCTCTCTCATCATGCTGAGATATAACCCTGCTGTTGACTAATCAAAAAATCTCCTAACATGTCTTTATTATGAACGCAACATCACTTCTGCGTGTTTCTCGAGTTGATTTTGCTTTCTCATTGCTGTGTTCATTAAATGTGAGGTGAAGATCTGCTCAAGGTATTAGAAAGCTGACCACATTATTTTTTACATGTATGGCTGGGGTGCTAGTGCAAAAATTAGATTGAGATACTGTGTGTAGTTTGTCAGCTGTGTCACTTAAATTCCAATCCAGTGAATTATCCTTTGCTATCAAAACGTATTAACCTGCCATTTGCAGTCATTACAAATCTGCTGTTTTCGCAGCAGGAGATACAGCAGGATTTGAAGTAAGACGTTTAATTTACTCTCTCCCTCTTCCTCGCTGCATTTGGAGAACTCCAAAATTGCCTTGTGCCATCTGCTTTACCAGTAGTCGGGTGAAACAGACACAGCAAATATTGTGTGTGTGCCCCATGTTTGGTTATTTGAAAATATTTATGCCCTATGAAGGCGATCTGTGCTTTCAAGTCTCTTAATATGTGATGCATGTATAAAAGGCAAGCAACCTCTTTTCACAACTGCATGGTTTTGTCCATTTCAATCGGAGTAGGGTTCATTTCCCCTTCGGTATGCTTCATCTCTGCAGGTCTGAACACAGCAATCACACTGACGTGCAGACCAAAAGAACTGGTTTGATTGGTCTGCTCACATACGAACTCTGGAACAAATTGTTTGTGGTGTGAACCTGATCCAAACTAGAACAAACTAAACTTGAACCATCTGCTGAGTTATTTATTGTTTGATCTAGGTGATAACATATTAAACTGAGTTCACACATCTTCAGCTTAACATGTTAAAGGTTAGCATGTGGTTTTAAGCTCCATTCTCCTGGTTAAGCTGTCTGAAGGCAGCTCATCTTCTTCTTCAGGCAACGTGGTTTTCAGGACTTGAAGTTCTTTCAGATTCAGCATTCATAGTTTGCTTTGCTATATTCACCATAAAATGACAACAAGGAACATGTCTGACCAGTGAGCAGAGTGAGTGTTCTCACATGACTTTTGTTAATATGTTTTGGTTTGCTTTGATTTTTCTCTATGTGAGACCAAAGACTAAATACAGAAGTTTAAATTCAGAGCAAAGAAAACAGCCTTCTGCATGCTGCACTGCCTCAGTCTCTGCAGTTTAACACATGACTGTCTTTCAGAACATTTGTCTTAAGAGATAACATTGGTGTGAGAATGAATTCAGGTCCCTTGTGACAATTGTTACCCCTTATAAACTTGGCGTGTTTGCTGTCATGGATTCATTGTGATATTAAAGTGCTAAAGTTTGCTGCGTGCTGCTGCAGCGGAGAACAAAGCATCAGAGAGATTTGAGCTTCAAATGAGAACAAACACAGCTGACACATCAGCGCCACATCACTCAGTGAGAATAATGGCCCGCAACATCTCTGTCATGAGCGCTGCTGGTGTCACAGTTTGACAGTATCCAGGACTTGGCTCAGATGAATCAGTGGCATTGACTATTTATTTATCAGTCGTGAATAATGGATAGTCTAATAGATAGTGAAAGGAAGGAGCTCATGCCATCTCTTCCAGCCACTCGATAAACAGTGGTCATAGTCAAATGATTATTCTGAGAGAGTTGGTTCAAAGCCAGAGGCCATTTAGAGAAAAATACATGTCCTCCCACTCGCTGTGTAAATTCCACTCTAACCATGGTCCTCATTAAAAATGCCTTCCAGTGGAAAATTACTTATTTACTCCCTTATGATCAATTGATTTATACTTTAGGCCAGCGCACCAATTTGGTCCCCGAAAATCATTACGTACTGGAAAATATAAATAAAAATCAAAGGTCACAGCTTTGCACTGTAAACTAATAATTTAATTGAGGAATCCAAAGCCAAGGCTTATCGCAGTTTTTTACATTTTATTTGAAAGATATATGGTGAGCTTGTGATATCCATAAGATTTTAAGCCATATTGCAGACTGACCCATGACCTTCCCTCTTTGCGAATGTGGTTAGATGTTGCCTGTAACTGTTAATGTCTAGGACAGCAGTTTTCAAAGTGGGTCCGGGGTTTTTTTAAAGAGTTCCTTTGGGTCCCCAGTAAAATAAAGGGGGAAAGCCGTAACTGTTAATACCATGCTGGTTCACAAATAATCTCGGGGAAAGTGCACTGCAAGGACTCCACAGCTATGAGGATTGAGTGCAAAGGTGGCAAAGTAGAACAAACTCACAGATTGCTGCTTTGATTCATTAGAAATCCTCCACATGTACTGTAACCCTCTTTTCTTGAACGGTAGCGTTCTCCAGTCCTTCTGGCCTGTGGGTAACAAGCGGGCCACACTTTCACTTCGTATACTCTTATTTATTCTTTCTTAATCGACACCAACACGGCAGACAATGTACACCTTCACCACAGGCTTCTTACTTGCCCCTTCGCACATGTCACACTACCTCTGTTACACTCACAACTGTCCCTCTCAAACAATGGAAGGTAGGAACCAATAATCAACTCTTAGGCAAGGGAACATGAAACAGCAACATAAATGTTACACGTGTAAATACATTAAAATAATAGTTAAAGTGCTATAAATGATAATGAAATAATTATTGCATTTAACAGCAACGCCATTCTGAGTCAATAATAATGCTGTGAAATGATTCCTACTGAAATATATAATTTACCTCAGTATACTGTAATAAGCAACATAAATTAGTATAGTAAACTTAATGTCACGGCTCGGCCTTGTCTCGTTATTTCCCCCGTGTCCCCTGTTTCCCCGTCTGCCTCTGTGTGTGTTTAGGTGGTGTGGGTGTGGCTTCCTCCCTGGGCACTCTCAGGCTCCCTCCCTACTCATTCAGCTCCCCTGCCCAGCCTCCACACCTGCCTCACATCACCCACCAACCCAACAGTATATCTGCTCCAGTTGTTCATCCGCTTGCTGCCAGATTGTCTTATGATTCTCGTATCGCTCAAGTGTTTCCTTGTTGCATTGCCTAGTCTTGATTTCTGTGTTTCAGACCTAGTTTTTGTCACAGACGTCGAGTTTTTGCCTAGCTCTTTTGTACCATCGCCTTCTTCTCTGACTTCCCAGTTTTTGATCTCTGCCTGCCTAGACTACTGTGCCTGGATGATCCTGTTTTTGTACGACCTCCTCTGTCTACAATTGGGATTAAGACCTTTTACTCCGATAACTTCTTTTTTGTCCGATTCTGCATTTGGGTCTGCTCTCACTGACTATAATACTTAAGTAATTAAAATAATCCCAAAACGTAGTGTACATTAACTAATGTTAAATACTATTAGAAATTGTCTCATCACAGTTATATACAATATAGAAACCTCCACAAGACATTGAGACGCAGGTGAAAAGGGTCTTATTAATGACTAAATCAATGATCCCTGAGAGAAATCACATTGGGGTCTGGAAGGCTAATGCCTGTTGGTTTCAGCATCGATTACATGAAATGATTGCTGATGACACCAGCTATAATTTGTCATACAATAAGATTGGCAGTATAATTTTCCTCTGTTCATGCCAAACCTATGCAACAGAATCTCATTGCACTAATGGCACTGAGTTGGATAACAGAGCCTCTTCAGTATGAGAGCTATGTATTTATTTCTTTGATGTAAGGCTGCCAATGAAACACAATGGTATATTGTTCTCTCAATAAGATCATTCTTCTCAATGAGTATTGGTTCTAGCCTAGACTGCAAAATACTGTATGTATTATTCATTAGAACGTGGCCCCAAAACAATTATATTTGATCATTTGCATAATGGTTGGCCACAGAACTATCTCTGCTGACTAATTATGTCACTGTTCTCCAAATAATAATAAATTGGCTTTTTGCCGTTTTGTTGTATGGTGTGTCTGAGGAGCAGCTTTCGCAGGTTGTCCGGAGGCAGATCACTGTTGCTTTTACGCTGATGTACTGGTTGCTTATTATGCAGTAGAGTCTGGGTCTCGTGGATGCCAACATACAGCTTCATTCCACTGCACACTGGTGACATTGTTCCTCCCCCTATAGTGGATTTCATTAAATATTATTACTCTGTTTAATTTAGAGAAAATTCTGAGCTAAGTCGCACAGGTAATGAGGTGTTTGGGGTTGTTCAGCTCTGTAAACATGAACATTATGCATGAAGCGTCATGTAGCAAGCAGTATTCAGTAGCATTTCTACTGAAAACTGTCTTTTTGTAAAGTTAAGTTTAAATTTTCCCCCAATTTGGTATTCCCAATTTCCCATGCTCTTGCAGTCCTTGACTCCACTGTCAAAGATGAGCATGCAGGGGTTGAGACAGCCATGCAGTGACTGTCTGACACGTGATGTCTTCACCTGCTTCATTTCACCCGCAAGAATTGGGCTTCCCGGGAGGCTTAATGTGTGGGGAAACACACCTTATCTCCACAGATTGCGTCCTCCTCGATGTCCTCCTCCATGGAAGCATGCCGATCAAAGAGAAAGAGTCAACAGATCTAGTTCTCTCTGCAGGCATCTCACCTTCAGGCATGGTACCTCTGGTACCAGAGATAGCAGGAAGTACAACAGCCATGGAGAGAATCTGTCTTTGCAGTAGTAGGCAAGTGTGAGTTGCTAAATCTTGGTGTTATAGATCCATGTTTCAGTTTACACTGGCTAGTGACATTCCATCTCTTTTTATCGCTGCATTATTGCCTTTCTTGACGCATTACCATCACTGTCAATTTGTCAAGCTGTGTAGCAGCTGTTCTCACCCATTTCATTTGGTAGACATGGTAAATCTTTAATAAGACAAGATAAAGCCTTTTCACACCATACCCTGTGATCAAAAAATACTCCTTTTTTCATTGTAACCTCAATTCTATATCAAATCTGTTATCAGTACCCATGTTCAAACAACAACAATAGCACATTGGGCCATTTAACAATAAATATATATGTGTGTGATGATATACAGTGTGTTTTGTTTGTGTTTTACGGTCTGCATATGGTGCATGAAGAAAATAGACCAGAGAGCCAAAAAGTCTGTCTCTCGCTTTCGAGCTCCATGTTCACTGTTGCCATGCAATAGACCTGATGCAAAGCAAACATTTATAGTAACACAGTATACAAAACAAAGCAACCAAAGGATTATCTTTATTGGAGAAAGTCAAAGCTACGTGCAAACTAAAACAGAGAAATGTAGATCGCAAACAACACACATTTGCCTTTTTAGAAAATAATTCTTGCAGTAAGCATTGAGATATTGACGTGCACACCCCAAGCATGTTCAGATTAGCAAGAGAAGAAACAAACTGAAAGTGAGAGTCAAACAAGTAAACATGAGAATCAGATGAGGAATGCAGACTACAATCATAATGCAGCACTAACACCCATGGCTGTTTGTTTATGGTTCTGTGGGTGGTTCATAAGCAATGAATTGTCTATGATGTGACTATGGAAACTGTGCGAGGAGCAGCTGACAGTTTTACTGGAAGGATTGCTACACTTAAACACACACTGTTCTGGGGTTTTTTGCATTCCCAAGTACCCAGTCACGTTGTTGCAGGCAGTTTTTAGGTGTCAGAAGTGGCTGTGTAGCTTTTGTTTGTGTTTCTAAATATACAGCCCGCCTGTCTCAGTGGCATTCAGTAGCATTTTATTGCCGTTTTCGATATGATCATTCCCCACTGATGAATCTGACATTTCTATTCGCTTGAAGTTACCTTGGTAAATGTAACCACTACATGTGGCAGCTGACAGAGAGCACGGATTGAGACGAGCACAGTGAACTCCCCTGCCTGGTAGGGGGAGGCCCAGCCAGCCCCTCTTGTGACACAAAACCTGCAGAGTAGCAGCATGATGTTTTTCTTCAATGCACCAAAATCAATGCAAAAATTGAGAGAGTGTGAAAAATTTTAGTCTATAA
Organism: Lamprogrammus exutus; assembly: GCA_900312555.1. Taxonomy (NCBI): domain Eukaryota; kingdom Metazoa; phylum Chordata; class Actinopteri; order Ophidiiformes; family Ophidiidae; genus Lamprogrammus; species Lamprogrammus exutus. Next base: position 12,549 of record OMOW01062168.1, read on the forward strand.
CTTTTTAACCAGAAGTCATTGAATCAAAAAATCCTTGGGTCTTTGTCCATCCATCCATATAGGCCATGCCCATTTGTGCCTTACTAGATTTTCAACCTTTTTTAAATTTATTTCTTTAATAGTTTTTTTCTATCCCCTCTTACAATTTTGGGTCAACTGTCGCAAAATCTTACATGTAGAGTTTCTGGGCAAAGTCACACAAAAGTTATGTCCTTGTTTTTTGATATTCCTTGTTACATTTTCTTCTGAAATCTCAGTTTTCAGAGGCCATGTCTACTGGAAAACACTGCAAATGCTGCATGATAACCAAAAAATATCTTTTTGGCTGAGGGCATCATTTCAAATATGTCAAGGATGTAAAGGTCACACAGGAAAAAGATTGTGACAAAGTGTCCATGTTAAGGTCACTGATCTTTTTTACAAAAAGAAGCATAAGGGGGGAGAAGTGTATTTACCATATTTACAATTGGTTCAGAGGTGATGCTGCTCATAATTTCTACTAAGCTTGTTTGCACATTCTCTACACAGACATTGCACCGCATCTGGGCACGCGTCAGCAGGGAGTTAGAGTTTTGTTGCCATGGAACTACCGGAAGTCATAATCAGATACTTCAGATGATTCATATTGCTCAAGACACATAACAAGATAAGTATTGCATCACCTCGCACTCAGAATTTGTTTAGTCCAGGGAATGTTTGCCTTTGAGATATGAGTTATAGAGCACAGCTGGGTACCATCAGCCCATGCACCCAAATCAAGCTGAGATATGTGAAAATGGCCCTCCAGCAGTACTTTTATGTGACAGTTATAAATATATCATCTCCCTCCATTAGATATTCAAGCCACGGCGTCAGAGCCCAGGCATGACAAACTCCAAACATCCTCCAACTTTTAGAATTTATGCTCTATACTGTAAGAAAATGGACAGCCACATTGATATCAGCACAAAGGTGAGGAGGTCACCGTTTCTGTGGAGAAACTTCAGCTCTCACACACGCACACACACACACTTGTGCACCAGCAGCTCATCAGAAATCTTCATGCATTTTACACAGCACTGTGCCACTTCTAGTATTATGTTTGCTGTAACTGTCATACATTTCATGAAAGTCAACACTACTGGTAGTAGCACACAAGTACTTCTTCGTCATTTCTCTCAGATACTGCCTGTCCCTGAAAAAGGGGCAGGGGGTATTTGAGTATGTATGTCTTCAGATGGTGGATGGAGTTTAGACATACAGTATGTGCTGCTAGGCCTTTTTTTGTGTCAAAGGGAGAATCACCAAAGACCTCTCCAAACTTTGTCATGTGGCGCTCCAGTCAGGCTGTGTAAAGGTCAAGGAAAGGTAACAGGATTCTGGAGTGGTGTGTAGGTGAGAGAGAGAGAGAGAGAATCAGAGCACAGAGGCCTCTAGAATGTGTGCCAGATCAGATCAATGATTTCTATTCAAACAAACTGATTAATCAACTGCATGGGCTTAGATATCACTAACACAGGTGAGCCAAATGCAGATTACCCAGATTTCATACCAATTAAATTTACCGTAAATGAATCTTACAACTACTTGACATGAAAATGAGGAAATACCATAGTAACACCTCATTCAAGTCAAATGTGAAAAAGGGGATGGTAACCAGTGTTAATGCATGAGGGAACATGGTTGTGTGATGCTATTTGACCTTAACAACACATTAAATCTGCCGCTGTGTTTTATGAATTTCCACTAATATGTTCAAATGTCGGACGTGTTTAGTCCTTCAAGCAAGGTGAAGTTAGGTTCAGTTAGTATGGAGATGTAGGGTTGTGTTATGGTAAATGTCAACTTTTGCATTGAGAGGTCAGCGTGCGGTATTCAGCTATATTCTCACACTTGTTCAGTAATCAACACCAACTTTTGTGCCCTGGGCAAACAGTATTGACACTTATTTCAAGTATATGCTTTATGTAAATGTAAAATTCACCATACTACGAAAGAGATGGAGAACCAGTATTATGCAGCTTTAAGGAACTTTTACGAACTCATTACTGTCTCCTTAATTTTGACCTTGGGTATTTGGTGGAAAAACAAGGAGCCTTGTGAGGCATCATGGTGCTGCTTTGATATTAAACTTTGCCACAAGATAAGAAGATAAAATGAAAAAATTAAATCTATTGGCATGTATGCCGACGATATCTTAGGGGTGTGATGTGTCCCTTAACAGAAGAGATCAATGAGCACCCCCAACTGTGAGGGTCTCAATTATTTTCTTTCAAGAATTCATCATTTCGCAGAAACTGGCAGAGAGGCTTTGATTAATGTGATTAGCATTATAAAAACATAATCACTGCAATTCCATCATAGAATCCTTTCATTTCACATTAAATTCACTCGTTGTGTATGTGAAACTCACTGTAGGCAAGAGACAGCAGGTGAGAGATGAACTTGATGGTCAATTTATAGATTATGGAGGGTGATGGTTGTGCTGTGCTTCATTCTGCTTGAAAGGCAGAATGAAGAATGAGAACAAAGCTGATTGCTCAGATATGGTGATGCATATGATTTGACAGCACAGGAAAGTGGAAATGACAAAGAGGGAAGTGGAAGTAGATATTCACCTGAATAAGAGTAAAGGAGGAATGTGAGATTGTACTCATCAAACTTTTGCGTGCATGTACTCAGCAGTTTTGTGATTGTCTTAAAAGAATGTGAGATATCTTGTGTGCAGAGTTGATATTTTGACCTGAGGGTGGCGCTAAAGAAAAGACCATGAAGTGTCCAAAATGGAAGGTGTTCATCTTCTGGGGATCAGGAATATGAATTGTGTCTTTGATGGCTTTTGTGGCCTTTACCACTAGATTCTGATATTGGTGCACAAGTGAAGTTATTCAGTTGGAAATCTGAATATGTTTGAAATCTAAAAAGTGAGTGCAATATATAATTATTATTGAAAAAAAATCATTTAACATCTGTATCATATGCATATCATTTCTTGTAATACTCCGGCTGGAAATTGCTTTGGTGTGTTTTGTTTCCATTTAAAGAATAAACAGAGTGATTACGTTACAGATTAAATAGCTTTGCTTGCAGCCACTGTACTAATATATGTGCAGCATTAACCATATGTGGAAATGTTTCATTTTAATGAATAGTTTTGTGTTATTAAAAGTAAGACATTAATACCTGTTAATAAAGAGCATTAATATTTCCAGCTTTGACTGGATAAGCAGATTACACCTTTAATTTTTTTACCTTGCCAGGGAGGCAACTGCCTTCCAGTCAACATGCTGTGATTAAACTGGTATTTAAAAGCATTTGCCTATTTTATCTCTATTATTCATTTATCAAACCATTACTGAGGTGATACGCTGCTCAGATAAAATAATTGAAGATCTATCTATCTATCTATCTATCTATCTATCTATCTATCTATCTATCTATCTAGCTATCTATCTAGCTATCTATCTTGCTGAAAGGTATCTGTCCCATGAGCTTCTGCATTACATATATCACAAATCTCACATTTTCATCTTGTGTTATTTACTTGAATATGCGCATGAATGAGTCAAAATCAAAGCGTCAGCTCAGATTAATCATGAATCTTTTCTGTAAACATTTATTATTCAAAAAATGTGTCCTGACCTCAGTTCATCACTCACATAAAGTGAACATGAGTTTATGACTGAAATTGCCATTGATTTTTTCCTTTGTGTTGTGTATTACTCTACCTTGCCTATCTGCATGACCTTCAGTTGCTTTCTGATGTGTTTGTGTGAAAAGCAAGAATAAAACCATTTAACGTTGCCCTTTAGAGAGAACTTGAGCAGCTTTTGTCTCTGTTATTGGGGGGAACGAGATGGGAGGTGCAAAGAGAAAACAGAGAGACCACAAAGACTGTAAAATGGCATGAATGAAGAGCAGAAATCACTGCAGCTCCACTCTGTTCACATACAGTGTGTTGCAGTTGGGCTGGGAAGTGGCTACAATCCTACAATGTCATTTTTAATGTGTTAACATGATGATGTTATGTGGCCATCATCAATATGCTGTTTGTTTTGTCTCTTGTTTGTATTGGATTTCACCAAATTCAAAATGGCTTATTTCGTTGCCCTAAAGTCCTTGTCTCTCACTCATTATGTTTACACGCACACTATGCTGATAACTTGTCTGTACCACAACTACGGCAAAAACGACTTATACACACAAGTATGGAATTAATAGGAATCTGTCATTCACAGAATATTCATTACGTGTTGCATAATCGTATTATTAGAGTCTGCTTGGTGAGGAAATGCTTCAGGATGTGGTTCACTATTATAACATTTACACGCTCAAATACCAATTTACAATCACATATTCCAGGTCTGTTATTCACAGTAAGCACATGTCCATTTATACCGATTTCATTGGCATCATTGTGTTTACATGACGTTGACCGTGACCTGTAAAATAGTGATTTTCATGACTTAATCGGAACATAATTGAAGTTTTGATGTGCATGTAAACATAGTGATAATTGCCAGCCACTTCTTTTCGCTTGCCATTGTGAAACATCACCAATGGTTGTAACACTCCTATCCCCCAGAGGGAAGTTATAGTGATCATCACCTTCATCCCGTGATGAATCTTTCCTATTATGATGGGAGTGGTCTCTTCCAGGATGACAGTGCCCCCATCCTTAGGATATGACGGATATGGTCGCTGAATGGTTTGATGAGCATGAAAAAACCTAATGAGGGATTAACTATTAAAAAAATGGTATTCCATCCCTGCAGTGGAGGTCCATGGAGACTGCAAACATCTTATCGATGCACTTTATGGTGTTTTTTCCTTTAATTTTTCTCCCTTCTGTACACAAGTTTAAAAGCCTATACTGTATATATGGATTCAACAACTGCATTACATACTGCTGTAGTTGAGGAAGCTGACAGTGGAAGGCACAGCACCTCAGCTGTTCAGAGACCATCTGTGTGTCCCTGCATGACAGATCATAGCTGCTGAATATTCATGCGCCACCCCTACCCTCACCACATTAGATCAGGGCCCATGTGGAGAGAGAGCAAAGGGAGAGGCTGACAACACTGTTACGTTGTCAGAGACCCTTACAGCTGGGTGTTAAATAGCACATTTGCCAAATGGACGTGTGTTATGGTGTGGCATTAGGCTGAATGTTCTGTGACAGTGTGTCAGTTTACTGTAATGCAGGAATGAAAATGCAAATGTATTTCAGGAATGTGTGACTGGTATAATCGCTGTGATCTGTTGTTTGAGCAAAATTCAAAAATGTGTGAGATGTACGTTGACCAAAAAGACATTCAGAAGATGGAATAATTTTCATTGTATATTGAAATATTTAGCTTATAAATTTTAGCAGGGCTGGTCCCTGCTGTATTGTAAATACTTGTTCGTTACAATGGCACTCAAGTATGAAATTATTTTTGGGTTGTTTTTCCTGGACAAAGTTTAGTAGCTTGACCCATAATTGACCTAAAACTATGTAGAAGTAACACATATTGTGTAACTGAGCCTTTATAATTATTTCAGCGATTGTAAAGCTTTTCTATTCGCGCAGCAGCCACAAAGGTTGAGGGGAAATCCTCCACTTGCTTCTCTTGGTGTCTGTTGGTCTCCAGGGTTCTACAGTCCCCACATGATTGATTGTTTGCTAGCCTGTCGCCGCTCGTCTTTTTCGTGATAAAGAAACATAAACAGAGCCTATTGGTCCTCTGCAGCTTGAGGTGAAGCACTTATAGTAACCTTGGGCTGTAGAAAATCCAATATGACACAGAAAAAGCTGAACATGTTGAAAACAGCAGTGATTATGCCAAAAACAGTTTTGGTGGTGCATGTTTGAATACTCGTTCTGAATAACCAGCAAATGCTTGAATGCTTAAAACGATGCTTTGGGCCTAAAACCTCAATTTGACAGTTCTGTGCAAAAGTCTTGGGCACCCAATTCTCAGTTTTTGAAAGCATCTCCATAAGTAATGAAGCAGTTAAAAGGAAGTTCAAGTAAATAAAATTTGCATGTGCCTTCTCAAAGGGCATCCTGAATGACAAATGAAAAGCCTGGAGCCTGAAACACGGTTTGCTCATGTGTGAAACATGACGTCTTCGAGACAAGGTCACCCATAATTGCCTTGAATAAATACATTATAAAATATGGCGAATCCTTGCGTCTTGTGAAGTGAAAAGAAGTATAGGAAATATACAGTATATTAAAGAAGAAGATTACCTGCTAACCTTTTTAGAAAATAAAATTCCTCGGAGGAAAGGCTGATGTGTGTTATTATCAAAACAGATCAAACTGCTACTCGTTTATGAATCCCTTCTTTAAATCAGCAGGAAATGACAGCCCTCTGTACTAGCCCCCTTAATTATGTCTTCCCTTACAAAGTATAAAATGAATGCTGTGAAAATGTAATTGCCTAGTCAGGATGGTGGGAGTGTGCTGGGATGCGAGTTCCTCGGCGCAGGAGAACTCCGGGGATTGTTACCGATCCCATCACGTGGGTGATAAATCTTCTCATTAAGTGGCTGCAATGGTGCATCAGTAATTGATATCAATGTGTCGGCGGCGGATGTGTGACACATTTACAGAGCTGCGTGCTGGTCAGATGTGTTTTATGTGCTCTCGTGGCTGCCACATGAACGAGGGTCACCTATGTGCCTCATGAATCCTTAAACAGCTGCTCTCCCGTTTGCCTGGCTGGCAGAGGGAGATTGGGGCAGTTTGTTACAGGATTTCGCCTGTGCGCCCGCGAAGCATCGTGCTGAACATCTGCTGTGTGTAAAGAACAATGCTGTGAAGTATAAATACATTTGCATATGCATATGCTCTTTCGTCTCCCCGTATAGGAGGTCTGGAAGTATCAGCGTTTTGAAATGCACAAAACATGGGGAGAAAAAATGACCTCATCTGCAAAAAGTACAAACAATAATGACGATGAAATATGCACATGTATTTCTCATATGGTCTTTGGTCTCTGAGGTGATATTCCAAATGCTTAAACAACCATTGTTAAAGCTCATATGACTTTACAGCACACTCATACAGTTCATGAATGATTAATGTTACACTTTGGTGTCTTGTCTCCCGTTGTGTAATGGTAGTTGTCTCTAAAATGTCTGACGAAGAAGGAGTATGTGAGGAAAAACTGAAACCGTGTGACTTTCTTGAACTATTGCCTCACACTATTAAGTCTTGTTATTGTGACAAAGTTACGTTAAAGGGTGGAGTGGACCCATACTGATTCTCCCGTGGAAAACGCAACACAGGGAATTGATGCCATTCTCCATTCTTTACGGTTACCCCAGTCGTCCCTCAGCAACACGAGTGGTCACCATAATTGTTGACAAATCATCTACCACAGCAGAACCAGCGTCACAATGAATAAAACGAGGTAACGAGACATAAATGCCATAGCAACTATAGACTAAACACAGAGATCTGTCTACCACGGCAGTCGCAGGAGGAAATGGTCTATTGATCTGTAATGGACTTGCAACCCAACATCCTGCCTGACACCTCCATCAGGGGGTTTCAGTAGCTTCCCTCTGGTGCCAATCTATCACCTTCCCTACTTTGCATCTCTCCCTGCCCTACTGACATGTAATCACATTACTCAGGCGATGTTTAGCCAATCAAGAGCTTGAAGGCACCAAAACTCGATCAACTGAACACACCTGATCCAGCTGCTATGACCTATGACTCCATACCGTTAGAGATCCAGCAGATCCAGACGTTACCTTCCTGAAATGCCACCTTGTCATCTGTCATCTGTCATCTGTTTTGTTTGACTTTGGCCGGGACCGATGATGTATTTTTGATAATGATGATGATGATGATGATGATATTGATTACAAGGTGATAATATGATATGACAGGTTCGGACCTTTTGTTCCTGGCTTGTGCCTTAATTTTATGAGATTTTATATGACTCGCTGTTATTTAACAGATTTATTCTTTTATTCATTCTTTTACTCATTTACACATGCTGTCTTTTTTACGATCCATGCCTTGATCAACCATTGCAACAATGACTGTGTGTGTGTGTGTTTGATCTTTTATGCCCCCCAATGTTTTTATGTACACAGATGCTGCACAACCTTGCCATTTGGGCACAATTAAAGTTGAACTTGTACGTGTGCTGGAATAAGCTGCGAACCTTGAAAAATGCGGAGCTTTTCAGATGTGAACTTTTAATGTCATTAACCCTTTTTTTCATGTCTCCTCTCGCTTTAGGTGCACGGGAGGTGGTGATCAAGTGTCCTCTCAATCACATACAGTGTATCGGGACGAAAAAGTGTATTCACTTCAACAAACTCTGTAATGGGGCTAAAGACTGTGATGATGGTTATGACGAAGGAGTGCACTGTCGAGGTAAGAGCAAATGACAAAGTGTCTGATTTAGTAAATATGTATGTTAATCAGATTATGTTTAGACTTATTTGGATAATGAAGTTAGTCAATGTGTTTTACCCATTTAATCTACTAGATTCTGTAAAATATATAAGCCTGTGAAAAATATTTCACTTTTATTTTTAATCAATCAGTTTCACAAATGGAATTTCAGGCAAATCTGCCCTACACGTGGCTGAACCATCTGTGCTAAGCTTGCGCAATTTGTTGAGAAAAAAAAATCAAAATGCGATTATTGTAACTATTATGATCACAATGTGAAGTGAGATTATTTTCTTGTGGTATGTTGGTGGGGTTGCCCCTGTCACAATTAAAAAAGTATTTAAAACGTATACAGATTTTTATGCTAAAAATATTTGGGTCATCTGTGTGTGTTTGGCTCACACACCCGCGTTTTTGTGGTTACACTGCACGACACATCTACAATCTCTTCAGGCAAAATGCGCTGCATTTTGGAGCGAATGACTTCCTCTCGAGCCCCCATAGGGCAGCTGTAGGGTTACCTTAATTACTCCAGTACGCTGCAGGCCGCCACTAACATAATTTGGAGCGCTCCTCACGTGATTATATATTTAAATAAATCACAGCATCTTATGATTTGATAATCACATGTGGCCAAATTGTGATTTCCATTTGAATTCAACCCTAATCCATCAGCCCTACTGATGCTGTTCTGTTATTAAATGATCATTTTCATATAGATTATCATTGTTTAATTTACTTCTTAATATGTGATGGTCAATAAAGAAAAATGTCTTTCATGGTTGTTCGAGCGAGCAGTGGGTTTCTCGCACTGCCTGACTTGTGTGGTTAAAATGGTTGCCAAGGTGACTCCCCATCATCCTGCCTGTCAGAGCGGGCAGGAAACACAGCGGGACAGTAGCGCCAGGTGTTGTGTTGTACACAAGACCGTGTTGTTGCTCGCGTTCTTTCCAAGCTGCTCCGGACACATAGCTCCTGTGATAAGGACGTACCTGCCTCTGAAAAGATGAAGCCCGGGCAGGGTAGCAGCCCTTACCCGCTGGAAACTGTGACCTTTTCTGACCTGGGAGACGGGAAAAAGTCATGCTGGGCTTTGTCTCTGTGTGAGAGCAGGGGTGGGGGGGATGGTGGGCTCTGATTCACAGCTGAAAAGATTCCAAAGTCTGTTGGCACGACACCGAAAAATGCTTTGTACTCCATACACTGATGAATGTATTTGGTAGATCGCCCGAGAGGAGAGAATGAGAGATTAAATTAATATTGATCTTAAAGCTGGAGGACATAGCAGTGTGCGATATGTGTGTTGTGGTTTCAAGCTGTCATTATTAATACAGATCACCTCGAAATGGATAGTTAAAATAAAGAATGTGTTGAGGACGGAGGGACGTCTTTATGGGACATGTTTGAAAAATGATCACCCAAAAGGAGAAGCTGCAAAAAGCATCACATTTCTGACCATTACGCAGACAAAACAAACACGTTGCCGTTTCTCTACAACCACAAATAGCTGTGGGACCAACGCCCTCCGTCAACAAACCTTTCACTGGTTAGGACGTCTGACTTAAACGGTCCTCAGCCAATCAAATAGGCTGTTAGGCTTCATGACATGAGAAGGGCGTAAACATGAAAAAATAATGTTCTCACCCCTCAACACCTCCTTTTACCAGAGTTTGCTTCAGGAGCACAAACAAAGAGCGACAGAAGCAGTGAGAAAAGTGTGGAGGCATTAGATGGGTAGGAACCTTTATCTGTAATGGCACAAATTAGCTAATCTAGCGTTGCTTGCATTGTTCCTGAGTTACACAACCGTATTCAGGATTAATGGATCACTCTGAGCTCTGTACACTCGGTCAGCTAAACAGCAACGCAGGAAAAAAGAGTCTGCAACCCTGATTCACATGCTGTGTTCATATCAGGTTTAGTGTAAAGGCAAAATGCTGACTGGCAGAAACGTTGAAGTTAGCCTCTTAGTGGAAATTACAAGTAGGACACGGAAGCTCTGATATCTCCTTCTTCCTGTAATTACACAGTTTTCATTATGAGAGTTAAGGTTTACTCACAGAGAGAGAGAGAGAGAGTTTGGATGTTAGGGAGGAAAATAGCTGCCATGTTTTCCAATGACAGTCCCCGCTTGTGAAATAAAAATGGCGATGACGGCCGCAACCACACAAATCACAGATAACAACAAAAGAAGCCTTCAAGCTGATTGTAACCTGATTGTTTCATGTCTGCACGTTCACCGCCATGATCGTGACTTGGGCTTCCATTGATTTGTTACAGCACAAATCAAGCTTGTGTGTGCACATTTATTTTTTCCTCGATGCAACACAGATCCTATATTTTTCCAACCATTGAAGGAAACAAATCAGATTTAGCGCCGCTGCGTGTGTGGCTTTACATTTCATTTCTGATGTCTCACTATGGGACTGCTGTGAGAACAGATCAGAATTCATTTTTTGTAACATCTCACTTCTCTGCACATATGCATATCACTGTTGTCATCATTCAACGTTGGCACTTCGGCGCCCGGTAACAAATAAACCCGGAGGACAGCTGCGACAGCGGCGAGGAGCCTGTGAGGAGATGAGGAGATTGTACATTTGTTAGATACATATGGATGGAGCATACCACAACAAATCACACAACGGACGTTTTCTTGTTGTTGTTGATGAGCACATGTAGATATGTCAGATACAGGTCACTTACTAACATGAATATGAACCGTCAAGATAAAAACTTAGGAAAATTAGGAATTGAGCTTAGAGGCTCGGAACGTGAACGCAGCTGTAATGTCTGCTGAGTCCCTCTTGGACAAATCAGAGTCACAGGGAAGCAGGAGAAAATGAGGTCACCAAAGAAGAAGTTTTAGGCAACCAGCTGGGTCGCTTAAAAAACAATTTTTTTCCCCCTCCCTTCATGCCCACCTCTTATGAATATGCATGCCGAGCATCTCCAGAGGCCTCCATGTGAAGGTGCCCAGATGGAGAACCACCAAACTGGTCTGGTTCACCTTCAGGATTCTTCGCTCATTCTTAATCACGCACCCGTGGCCGTGCGGTGGGATCTGCGAAGCCGGCGTGATCAACGTTTTCTGCAGAATCACCTGTCTCTGTTTGTTTAGAGAGCTTCCTGAGCACACTGTTTGTACAGTAAGTCTCTGCTGCTCGCTTAGAGAATGGCATACTGTAAATCTCAGGCTTAAATGAAAATAATTAAGTTTCAGGATTCATCTGTTGTTTTAGGGCAGTCGCGACGAGTGAACGCGAGCAGATTTCCTCCAAATTAAGAATGGGAAAAATAATGGAAATAAACTAGTTTTCCAACCTAGTGAAATAGCTTAAAATCTTCACTCTGTTATTTAGCCTGGAGCTTCTTGGAAACGAAATTTGACACTTAGTCAATAGCTCGTCTTGAAGTATTAATCACTGCAAGAAATAAACCCTCATTAATCAATATTTGTGATAGCAACTCTGAATCAAATGACCGCTACGTGTAATGTGAAAGGGTTGCTCATAGTAACGGCCAACAGAGAATTATCACCCACCTCTACATCTCTACAGCTACATGCACATTTACTGTGTAGTCTTTAACACTTCAGGGGTGAGCCGTACTTTCTTTACCACCACACTCAAAGCCGGCCCGAGCTGAAGCGAGCTAAGAATCTAAGCTTTCTGGTGTGGGTATGGCTCCGCTGGGGGCCGTGAGGCCTAGTGATGCTCTGATAGGCTCAAACATTGGGATGCACTGAGCACAGAGTGGAGCATATAAAGCTGGAATTCACAGGTAATCTCTGAAAACCACTTTTTTTTACTCAATTCTAACTGTAAACAACAAGTCCCAGAACTGGATTGCAGAGGATCTTCAGGCACTGCATTGCCATTTGGATGCAAGACCAAATTCGATGAGATTTAGAGGGCTTGATGCACACCGAGAGATTGATTTCTCCAATGTCCTCCAGACCAATATGAACCAGTCTTTCCATTTGACATGTACATAATCCATCAAGCAGTTTCGTACTTTAATGTCACTTTGATTTAATTTCAGTTTGTCAGTGCACACCGATTGAAAAATATTGAGCCTCTCTACAGTACAGCACGGTGGATCGCTTATTTGCTGTCCTGCAGACCTAACATCCTGATGTAGAAGAGGTCCAGCTTAGTTTCCTGCTGTAGAAGGCAGCTGTTCCCATGAAAGGGACAATCCACTGACTTTACACTCACTCGGTCACTTGGTCTGGGGAGCACTATGTGTATGATGGATAAATGACCTCGGTGACATCACAGAGGTCTCTCTCTCTCTCTCTCTACAGATTACAGTGTGAAAAAAACCCCCACATACGGATCAATAATACTTCACGCTGTCATGGAGAGACTTCATTTTTTTCTGTTCCTATACGTTTTTTCTGCTCTTTTTCCACTGCTGTGTAAAGTTTGTGAATTGTGTGTGGAAGGAGAAGAATGGGTCCTTTCATATTGAAGTGTTATTGATCTGTACACATTTTTCCTCCCATTGATAGCCTTACTGCCATTAAAGAGACTCTCATGGAGGTCCTTTTTTCCCAGTTTCTCCCTCTACAGCCACAGAAACCTGTTGTTTTCCCATGCTGAATTGTGCTCCCCAAGACCAGTAAACTGAATTGGATGAGAACAATTGGTTGAGTGCACCTTTGACCTCTTGATCCACTGTTCTTCCACCTCATCTGGTGTTTTTCAGCAAAGCTTTGTTCAAACCCAGGGAGTTCTGTTTTAAATTCTAGTGCAGAACCCAAAAGATTCCACACATACCAAATATGGCAGGCTGGATTTTAGGGGTATGTGTCGAAAAATGATGCACAACACATCTACAGTATTCCTAGGCAAGCATAAAAACATTTCATCTTGGATTTTAAAATTTCACTGTATTGTCGGAATTGGTTTTCATCTAAAGAAAGTTAAGGGGGAGTTTAAGGGAAAAGAGAGATTTATAGGTCAGCTGTGTCCTACCTCCCCCAGCTCCCAATGAACACACCTTGGCTGAGTGCTCCATATAAATATCACAATCTGCGAGCTCCATTTGCTACATGTTCCACACGGTTTACTAATCCGTGCACTCGTTGCATAAAGCCGGATTTCCACATCAACATTCTTATTCCTACCATAAACCTCTTGGGAGGTTCAGTGAGATGATGCCTCGTGGGTACCTCATATAACTAATGCACAGCCAACACCAGGCTGCTACACAATAATGGCCCGAACTCCTGTGGCTTCAGACTGGTTGGTTGTAAGTCTGCATCGGTCTTTTTAAGCTCTGGACATCGGAGGGTTTTCACAGGTGTGGCTGATGACATTAATCGTGGCTCTGTTCCATTTAGCTGTGCCAGTGAGCCAGCATGCAACCCTATGAGGACCCTGGCACTGGCTCACATAAATGGAATGCAGCCTTTATTAATGTTATTAGTTACACCTGCGCTTTTCCTGCTATATAACAAAATGCGTGCTGTGAAAAACATATTCTAGTTAAGTTAAAGTGTGACAAATTGTCAGCACATGTTGGACACACCATGTCCTCTGTACATCACTAAATGCCGGTTCCCCACGAAAACGCCAGGGGGCTAC
>OMOW01062204.1:0-16439 GCA_900312555.1 Lamprogrammus exutus
TACACTCTTTCCCTACACGACGCTCTTCCGATCTCGTACATCTCGGCTCTTCACTGTCGCTGTTGATCTGCTGTCCCTCGACAATCTTCTTATAGGAGTTGATGACCCTGGAGAGGTCATCACTGGCCTGCAGGATATCGCCTGAGGAGTCAAAGGTCACGAGTTACAGATTACAAACTGTAAGAAGTTGAAAACCTATGGGAGCCTGTTTCCACCAGGATAGGAAAAGTCCAAATTTAATTTTAAAAGACAGAATTATGAGATAAGATGTGAGCATGTGCAGTAGCGGGGCTCTATCCACAGTGCTGTGGATGGTCTCCAGGGTTCCTCTTCCACCTGTCTGGCCATTAGCTAATACCTGTTCCTCTGCAAGCCTGAGCAATGTGCAAAAGTGATGGCAGGACCGATGCTTCAGCTTTTAACTGACTGAACCAACTGCATCAGAGAATGATTCACAATGCTCAACGCCACACAATGGCAACATCTATTGGTCAAATGCATTAAGCTGCCACAGGTCATTCAGCAGGAGTCGATGATATCCCTAAATAGTCCTAATATTATTAGGTATAATAATATTAATTACTTATTATCTTTCAACTTTCTATCTCATAATAATGACTCGCTGAAGTCGAACGTTTTACCTTTTTATCTCATAATTTTGACTTTTTATCACACAATACTTAGAAAGTCAAAATGTGGACTTTTTAAAATCTCATAATTAGTTATGAGCTTCTATCTTATAATTTTGATTTAAGATGTTTTTCTATCCTGGCAGAAACAAGCTTCCCGTAGGACGACAGGACATCTCTAGAATAGTGATGACGTCACTCGTACCCAGACAGGCGTCATTGTCCTCTGATTCAGTGGCCATTTTGAAAGCAGCACGCCTCAGCTTGTCACACCGTTCGTAGAGCTCCTAAGACGAAATGCAACGCAGTGACTCAACATCTTCTTTAAGGATGACAGCACAGTCTGATTAGTGTGTTTGTGCCTGTATGTGTGTGTGTGTGTGTGTGTACAGAAGCACCTTGATGATCTCCTTGTCTGAGTCTGAGCTGTCTTTATTATAGTGGGTCAGCATCTCAGTCAGCAACTTGACATTGATGTTCACCTCCTCCAGTGTGTGTATGCGCTTTGTGACCTTCTGCACCCGAGCGTCATCCTGACAAAAACAGCAAAAGACAATCTGCAGTAAACTTACACACAATGTAGGGAGTAAACTTCATGTCATATGTGAGAAATGCTACCTTTACACACACACACCAGAGCTATTTTAAGACAACAATACGTTGGCAGGGTTGAAGATTCAGCATCAATACAGAAACAAGAGACGCACAAAGAGTTCTGACATTTCTCACCTCTTTCACCATGTTTTTGATTAACCTGTTGGCTTCCTGCAGATCCTCTGGGTTTTTACTCCGGAGAAGTTCAGCGAGCAGCTACATACACATACACAGACTTAGGTTTGCTTTTGTTCTGCTCTCTGCACACCTTTTGTGTCACCAAGAACAAAGAAATGCAGCTACAATGAAAGAAAACCAAATCATCCATTCACGAGTCAAACATTAGGAATTTAGAAACAATGTTTTCCCTCGAGTTCCTTCACTTTTTAAAGCAGTGACACTGATCTCATGTCCTGTTTTTTTCTCAAGGTTCATTACTGCCAACAAAATATCAAGTGCAAGTACAAAGATGAATTAACAAATAAAATAAAAAATCATCACAAAAGTTATATAAAGACGCACTAAATCAAGATTTCTCCTACTAAGTCACTATTATGAGATGCAGCACTGTTGTCAAATTTTAACTTCTTTTTTTTTAGTTAAAGGAAGTAATGAGATATTAAGAAATACTTTTCTTAACCAAGAAAATGCACTGCAAAAGTGTATCTGGTGTCGGGTCAAAATTTGTGGTTTTATTAAATCTTAAATTTGTACATTTTTGGAATTCTCAATTCTTAAGACTGGACTCATAACCTCCGTGTAACATTTTGGCCACGACACATTCGATATTTGCCTTATGTAGTGGCACGTCTTGCTTCCTCCTCAGCAGAGATGTGTCACCTCTTGCGTAAGCCTGGCAAACAGTGTTTTGTCACGCGCACGACGAGCCTAGGTAACTTCCCTTTATTATTGCTTAATTAGACAACACGAAATTACAAAGTCAAATGTACGCTGACTCTAAAACTTACTTTTAAAGACAACAATGTCATCATCAAACTTAACAAAGCTACAACAATGATATCACCAAGCTCACAGAATTGCAACAATGATGTCATCAAACTAACAAGGTTACAACAATGATATCACATTTGTACATTACTAAATTATACATCTCAGAATAATATGAACCTTATGAATTACTAATTGGTGACATCATCTTTGGCTCTTACACATTAGTTTGGACTTGGACACACACACACACACACACACACACACACACACACACAGTAACCATTGCAGCAGATTTAGTGTTTTCTTTCACGCTCACCTTGCCCATGTCCTCGTTCTCAAACACCGGGTGTTTGGGGTGCGTGGTAGGAGAGGGGATCAGCGTTCTGTCCAGTGGTAATTCGGGGTCACTTGTCACCAGGCCTTAAAGAGAGAATGATGATTGACTTATGAGTGATAAAATCCATCATATGAACCATGTAATGAATGAGGAAAGAGAAATGGCTGCATTCCCTCCATCTCAACACACACCCTGTCTTCTCAGCGTCTGGTAGGCTTCGCTGATCTTGGCCTCGTTGGGAAAAGCCACCGTCCAGCTGTACATCATCTCTATGACCTTTGACTTCACCTTTTCAGGCATGCTGTTGCCCATGTACTGGAAACAAGAGGTGACGTCAAAAGAGATTGGATAACAGGATGTAATCCAAAATTGTAGAGATTTCCGTTCTGTCTGCTCACCTTTGGAGACACAACTTTAATCAGCTCGTTCAAAAATCTGTATTTTGCTATTTCATTATGAAACCTTTTCCCGCAGTTCTTCATACATGCCTCCAACACCTGCGCACAAAAGCAGATGTTTAAGAAAGAGTCCAGATGTGTGTGACTGCATCAGTAGCTGCTTGTAGAAGCGTTGCTTACTGTCAGAGCCTGAAGTGCTTCCCATTCCTGTGGTGAGTGGATTTTGTGGACGAGCAGCGTTACTGCAATCTGAGGACTGCAAGAAAAATCCACAAGAGAAACCAGCTTGAAATCAGCAACATATTCATCAAATGTGGGGGATGAAGTTATTTGATTTGTTCGCAATTCCACAAACATACCCCTCTAGTTCCTTGTTGATCTGGTCACAGAAGCCTATGATGTACTCCCAGTCCTCCTGTCTGTTGGTCGGATGGGTGGCTTTATCTGTAGATGTTAAGGAATATCAACATAAAGCGTCTTCATGAGGTGTTGGACCACCACGAGCCAAACAGCTTCAATGTGTCTTAGCATAGATTACATAAATCTCTGGAACTCTACTGGAGGGATGGGACAATAATCCCTCCCTTTTCATACTCATGAAACCACTCAGTGACCCCTCGTGACCTGTGGGTGGGGGTCAATGTGTTCATGCGAGAGACCACTCCCATCAGGATAGAGACGTTCCATCAAATGATCGAGGTGAACATTCTCTTAGTTTACACCACACATACAAACACCCATTTATCAGGATTATGGTTAAGGATGACTTATTTGACCATATCACGTTTCCCACATCCACAAGTTGCACTCACCAGATCTCAACCCCACCCAAACTTTGCAAATTGAACAGTGTTTTTCCTTTAATTTGACACTCATCTGCTTTAAGAGAAAGACCTTTGGTGGAAGAACTGTCTCAAAACAACAACGCAATGGTCAGCTAAATGCAAAAGACATCCTACAGAGAATATGTCTGTGCGCGTATTGTGATCGACAAGACAATGCAGCAACTGTTAACGATTCTTCCTGTTTTGTGCTGCGGTGTTCACAGTATCGCAGCCGAGCCAGATCTGTAATCAGATCTGGGGGGAAAAACAATGATCGGGTCTATAATCAGTGATCAGATCAGCTGTCTGCAGAGCTTCGTGTCTGAGGTAAATCACTGCACACACTGCTATGTTTAAAGCTTAAACCCGCTCTGATGAATGTGAAAGCAGGCTGCGATTAAAGCTCTCCACCCAAACCTGCTACTGATGCACACACTGACACAACACACATCCTACAGCTGTCAAAACAGTTTAAAAGCACTTTTCACCGCACTGAGAGCTCCACGTATGACAGATATACCAGGGGTTCGTCTGGAGCAAAGCAACGGCACATGTATCTCCGAAAATTTCATTCATAAAGCGGGATTAATCACTCACTGAGCCAGGATTCGAGCGACTCCCCTTCCTGGTACGCCATAGCACTAAAAACATCGCGTGATGTCACCAATGTGCGCACCAGAGTCGATAATAATGTTCGGAATTAGCTTTTTGGAAACAATGACACGCAGTAGTTACGATTTTAATCACATTTTTACCCTGGCACTGAAATCATATTAAACGCCGAATTTGAATTCTATTGATTTTATTCTCACAGGCATCTGCAGGACATACTAACCTGGGGTCCTCCCGACACTCACATTTTCAACATGGCTGCTTCCTTCTCGGGATTATTAAAACCTTGGACACCTCGGTAATTATTTGTTCAATACGCAACAATTACTGATAAGTGTTCGCTATCGTTTTAATGTCACCCTGTTATTGAATCGTGTCGTCCATTGATAGGAAGACAGACAAATATTCTTAAACATTGCGTGACCTAGATGTGTTTTACATTCCCTTAAATAATAGCAAACAATACTATGAACAAAATGCCCGACGTTCTTATTTTCACCTCCAACTCGCTAATGTATGAATAAAACACTTCACCGCTGTCTTAAATATGCCTAAATAAGTTCAGCTCTTCGCACATATGTAGCTGTAAACAAAAAATGCTTCTGC
Organism: Lamprogrammus exutus; assembly: GCA_900312555.1. NCBI lineage: Eukaryota > Metazoa > Chordata > Actinopteri > Ophidiiformes > Ophidiidae > Lamprogrammus > Lamprogrammus exutus. Next base: position 4,952 of record OMOW01062204.1, read on the forward strand.
AACTTTCCTTTATTAACGAGTTGGCCGATCTGTAAGAAGATTGACAGAAAATGTTGTCATTATAAAGAATGATCGTTTATTAGTCAAATGTATCAAGCAAAAAAAACATTTTTAGTGAGAGTTTCTCTCATGTGAGCACTGGCTGCTTTTCTCCCTTTCATTGTCACTGCAAACTGAATATGTTGGGGCATCACTAAAACAGAACGCTTCTGATGTTGATTACTGTTCTGTACTGATCCTTCTCCTGTGCAGAGTGTTGCTGGTGAGATGGAGCAGATACAATCCGTACTATCTGGAGCCGGAGGTGAGGAAGGAGGACTACAGCAGAGCGGAGACTGAGCTGAGTGCTGAGGAGAAGCAGCAACGCGAGCTCAGAGCGCTCAGACCCATCAAGGCAGCACCCAGCGAAACCAACAGTTCCGTTTTCAACGATCCCGTCATCAGGTAAAACAAAGATCCCCCAGGTTTGGGTCGCACTCGAGCTCACTTGAAGGTGAATTCATGTGGCTTCTATCTAATTTTCAGCAAATTCATCAACATGATGATGAAAAATGGCAACAAGGTCCTGGCAAGAGAGATCATGACACAGGCAAGACAACGTACACACCATCCAACACTGCATACCATCTCATCTACTGCCTGATAATATCTAAATACCTCATTTTCTCTCTCTCTCTCTCTGCTGCCAGACATTGGAGGACATAAAGAGGAAACAGGTGGAGAAATACCATAAAGCTCCAGATGGGAAGAAGGAGGACATTGAGTGTAACCCATATGCCATCTTTCATCGAGCTCTGGAGAACTGTAAGCCTGTGGTTGGGCTGGCCAGCATACAGAAAGGTGGAAAGTACTACCAGGTCAGTGTAGCTCTATGACAGTCTGATCTATCACAGGAAAATGGCCTCACTGAGATGAAATTTTGTGTGTCTGAGCTACTTGACAGAGGCAATGTGAAATTTTGAATTATATGCATTTAAATGAACAAATAAATAGATAATAATAATAAAGATATGCCTTCTCTGGCAGGTCATTTCAGAGTTTTAGAGCTCAGACAGCAAAAGCTCAGTCACACTTTGTCTTTAGCCTGGACAGCCAAGAGGCCACTGGTTTATAAGGATCAATTCCTTTATGTAAATAGGTGCTAAGTCCTTAAACAGAGAACGACAAAATCTTAACATATATTCTAAAACAGGCAGCCAGTATAGGCTACTAGTTGAAGCTTAATCAGGTGTAATGTGATCCCGTTTCTTAGTTCAAGCTAAAAGCAAAGAGTTTTCCATGGTTTGAGGCTGAAGTCATTAACTCGGGCAGTGTCAGGTAAAGAGAGAAAGAAGATTGCAGTAGTTCAGGCAAGATGAAATTAAAGCCTACAGTCTCTGTAGCCTTAAAACAGCTGCGAGTCATCAGCTCAAAAATGGTGAGAAATGCCATGACAACAACTACTGCTGCCCAGAGGAAGCAGATGGAAAACAACATAGGACCCAGAATTGAGCCTTGAGGTACGCCGTGCTTAATAATGTTCTGTTTTCTCCTCACCACCACCGCCATAGGTGCCCGTCCCGCTTACAGACAACCGCCGTCGCTTCCTCGTGATGAAATGGATGATAACAGAGTGCAGGGACAACAGGCACAGACGCACACACATGTATGAGAAACTCTCCCAGGAGCTGCTGGCAGCTTCTGCCATGGAGGGCAACGTTATTAAGAAGAAGCACGAGCTGCACAAGATGGCTGAAGCCAACAGAGCCTACGCCCACTACCGCTGGTGGTAGTGCTCCTCCCGTCCTGAGAGTGTAGATGAACATCTGGAGGACTTAAGAGACGACATTGAACGGGCTACAAAACGTCACAGAAGATTCAATGAGCTCCGTTGTAAATAGTGAGCACCGTAGCGGCCCGATGGTATAAGGACTATACGGTAAAACTAACTGCAGGTCACCAGTGAAATATAAAGGTGAACTGAATGTCTCACACGGTCACTTTTTGTATTGCGCACAATAAGGTTGGGCTTAAATGACACAATAAACTGAATAAAGTAAGAACGTATGATTTATTTGAGCAAATTTCCGTTAAACATACAATTCAACCATAAAAAAACCAATGCAAAAATGCTACAACAGTGTAATAAAGTATAAAACATATTACAAAGGACTTCTGTGTTTACAGCATTGAAACTTCATTTCTGGTGGTACAAAGTCCAAACTTATCTCCTTTTGATCAGTTTTAATACCTCATCAAATCAAGTTTTACCTTGAGGCTGCGGATGTTTGTTGTAGCTGCAATCACTGTGGACGAAGGAAACAAAGCATTAACTCATTTCTGTGAACTGCCATCCTTTTTTTAATCATACTTGGTGCAAAAACCTAACTATGACTCAGCTTGTGAATTCTGCCATGTCATGTTTGTCTGAGAGGTTTATCGCTGGATTGGAAAATAAGTTTGAAGATGTTTCGCTGTCCATCAAAAAGACTTCTTCAGTTCTAAAATAGTTTTGGGCAAAGCCCCACTGGGGCACTTCTGCCTGCTGTGAGGGTGCGGTAGGTGTAGCAATGGGCCCAATCTCCCATGTTGTCCCACAATTACCACTACAAGGCAAAACATACCCACCCCACAAAGTTAGTCCCAGTGTTTCATTTAGATGTTTGGTTTGAACGTGTTGAGATATTACATTTATACATTTAGTAAATGTTCAAACCCTATCCTGTGAATGGTGCCGTCAGGACTCTGATGCTGTCCACGGCTGGGCGTTCACTAATATTTTAGTTGCCCTTGAAGAATTGCTTCGTCCCCTTGAATTGTAATGGTCAACTATTAATTCGCTTAGTTGCTGTGAAATAATTTGGGAATTAGGTTACTTACTTACTCATACGCCTATGACCTTTCAAAGGGATAATTTCAAAGCAAAAAATGATCCTATGCTTGTGTCCTCATTCCAAGGCACAGCTTTGGTTTGGAGACCTTGAAGCCATCACTTGAGTGCAATGACAAAGGTCAAACTACTGCCTCATAGAATTCAGCTTCATAGTGTTGCTCATGCTGGTGAAAACCTGAATAAACCAGACATTTAGGAAGATCTCAACAAGACATGAAAAACCGAAACTACCAGGCCTTTTCTTCACTACTTAAATACCAGCACAGCAATGATAAACTGATCTATATGCAAACGTAGAGGAGAACATCTTTTATATTACTGTGACTACAAAATTACAGTTTGCTAACAATGAATCAGGATGGAAATGACGGCGTGCACTGCAGTGGCACAACATTTACAAATGAAAACTGTGAAACAGCACTGACAAATATCTAGAAAGACTGAAAAATCGTATTTTTACATCTTAACTGTGACCATGTCTTGTCTTTTATTTGAAAGATGAGCATATCACATTCTGTAACACAAAAATCCCTGAAAATCTAGAACGCTTCCTCTGACAAAATAAAACCTCCCTCAAAAACAAGAGATGGTAGAAATATGAACATTAACACAGGCAGAAAACGCCTCTATAGTGTCAAAAATTTCAATCTTTTACTTAAAATTGTCTGCGCTGTAAAATAGAGATTCTAACAAATGATTCAAATATTAACATTGGTCACACAACAAAAAAAGTCAAGCAAAGACCAAATCAGATTGTATCTAACTGGAATGTCGACTCAAACTACTTTGGATTCATTGAAAATTGTAATTTGAAATGTTCTCTTAAAACAGGAATGCCAACAAGGTAAAAAAACAAAACAAAGACAAGTGGAGCCTCTTTCACTGTAACCAAACTCCTTTTAAACACAGTGTACCTGAATGTGGCTAAACCTCATCAACTAAACTTCCACTTTAAGCCTTTCCTTACTATTGCACGTTCCACTTCTGACACCATGTCTTAGCAACTTTTTCAAACATTCAGCAAAATTCAAATCTTATGTTACAATTTCTGAACCACCATCTTCACTTGGTCTTCCAAAAATATTTTTCTCAATTTTCCTCAGTTTCCACTGAATGATGAAGATTTCACTGCCCATCATGAAACAGTTGAGTTCAGAATTAGTGGTGGCAAAGGAAAGCCACTGAATAAAGAGGGCCTCTCAAATCCAAACAGGGCATCGGAGGGGCTCTGAAGATGGCTAAGGCAGCTGCAAAACACCTGCTTAACACCCTTGTCCAAACACCAACCACCCTAATCAGTGATTTCACTGTAGTAGTACTTGTGTGCAGTACTACTGAGCATCCAACCCCCGGCCCTGAACTCCAGGACCTCCAGCAGCAACAGATGGGCCATAGAACTGATGCCTTGCTGGAGCAGGAAGCCATCTCGGAGCAGGAAGAAGAGCTCGTCCATCCGCTGGCTGTTCATCCTCTCCAGCTGCTCCCCGATGCGATGTAGCTGCACCACCAGGCAGTCCACCTAGTGGAGGAGTGTGGAGGACAGCAGAGATTTTACCAAGCTCCTTAAAAGTCAACATGGTGATGTCAAACCGCTCAAAGAACACTGGAACTGTGCGTTTCGTTTTGGGCAAGAACATGAGCTATATCAACTATATGTTCAACTGTGTTCCCTTTGAACTTTATTACTGATGGAATGGAATGGAATGTCCTCTTTAAAGGCCTTCAGCACATAATGGACATTTAAAAACAACAGCACTGAAATGAACGCCATTTCACACTAATGGGCAAGTGACTTTAGATTTTACAACAAAATCTATATTGAGGATAATGCACAGGCAGACAGCACGGTACTGATCAGTTACATAATTAGAATTAAGCTGGGGCCAAACCAGTTATGTTAAATGTATAGACGGAACCCCGTGATCGCCCCTTGTTTAATCACTTTTTAAAAAAAAGATCACAACAAAACCACTGATCATGCTCACCTCTTCCTCATTCATCAGAGCATCTGGTTGGGCCAGCATGGTCAGACAGTCATACACAGGATGGACCAAGGCCACCATGGGCATGTTGTTCACCTTAGTGTTAAGACATACACACAGACAGACAGAGACGTTTTAAAGAAGTGGACAAGAACATTGACTGGGGTGAATGCTTTGCTATTTCCCTGTAATTGATCTCATTTGTCCCCTAGGCGCTGGATCTTACTTTGAGGTAGTCGAAGATATTGCAGATGAAAGTGACGTAGCAAACCCATTCCTGCAACGAGCGCAGCCTTGTCTCCTCACGGTCCTTAAATTCCTGCTGCAGCCGATTCAACAGGTTCCTCCTGAACACATTTCCATTGCCCTGCTTGGCCTCCGCCTGCGTGAGACAAGCGCGGAAGACTCAGGTTAGACAGACAGGAAGCATGGATAATAACGTCAGCAAAGATACTGTTGTCATACTGTTAACTACCAATTAGGCAGTGAGAGGTAAGAAGAGTAAGAATTAAAGTGACAACATTAATGTTGAACGGCTGATCTATTTGCCTATATCCTTCTGTTTCAGTAGTGATCAGTGTCCTATGGACCTGCACAATGGTGTAGCAGATACGTCCGGCCTCTTTGCTGAACACCTGGTCCTTCATTGATTGATCTACAATGATGTTGGACACCTTTTCCAGGTTCACTGAATTGGGATCTGAAAGAAAAGTCATATTCAGAGAAAAACTGCGCTGATGTACAGGCCATTTCCATTATGGGTGTTAAGCAGTCATTTATTTATTAATTTTGAAGATTTAACAACATCAGAGTTAAAATACATAGATCCAATATAAGCTATACTGCAGTTTAGTTAAATGATGACCTTTCAGCGCTTTTTTCAGCAATATCTGCGTGTCCGGGTCAAACGACTGGATCCTGTAGTCTTCTCTCGAGGAGTTTTCCATCATGGATTGATTTTAGCACCCGAATTAACACCTGAGAGATGTGACACTGTGAAAAACAGATGCGCTGCAGAGTAACTTTCTGTTTTGAGCTGGTGCACATAACACTTTACGGGCAGGAGGCACACAACAATTTGTTTGAGAACAATAAACCAGAAATTCTGTACTGTCATCAAACCAGGCTGCCCCTCACAGCGCTTTCACAGGGGGGATAAGAGGGATTACAGCAGCTCACTCAGGACACATGACATGCCATAAAAACGACACAAAAACAAACGACAAACTGGTTACAGGCTGGATTTATAATGGTGCAATAACACTAAATATATATTGGTAACTTATGATCACTGCTGGAATGTCAGAAAAGGTAACATTGAGTCTAATTTGCTTTTACAGGAGACCAGTTTGCTCATTGTAAACGCAAATATGGCATATTACACCAGCAAGACAGCTATTTTTTTGCTTTTATAAACTTTAAGTGTTGCTGCTGGTTATCATTTAATCGCAAACTAGCTGTAATGCTAACTAATCTGAGTGAGTTCAGTAAGATTCAGCTTACAGCCGCGTGAGTAAATTATTTGAGCTTTTGATAGCATTCATAGATTCCACACATGAAACAGAGCTGACATTAGTATTTTGGAATTATTAACATTTACTTACATTCCTCAGCTGCCTTGTGAAAATGTAGCTATTTACTTTTTAGCGTCATAGCTGCCGATTTGCTTCTGTCGATGTGTTCCGGTGGAAACGAATATGGCTTCCGGCCGGAGTATTTTCATAATAAAAGCGCCACGTCAACAAATTTAGAGGCAGTAGGGAAATTATAGTTTAGACACTTAAGTCAAAATAAGCAAGTCTCAAGTCCTCAAGTTTGAATTTCGAGTCAAGTCAACTGAATGCCAATGAAAAATGGGAGCTACAGAGCAATAATATATCAAATTAAAATAAGAGTATTAGAAACACCTGTAATGACACTCAAACCATAAACACTGTTGTAGTCCCTTTTATAAATCCTTGATTGTCAGTGCACTTTCACCTAACCTGTTTATTGGTTTTACACAATCTCTTAATCAAAACATGTTGTATATGGTTTCACATGCCATACATAGCTGCTACTGTTATTATGAACTCAACCAGCACCACAAAATGAGAGTTGTTATTTCCACCTGTGCCTTTTCTGCTATGACACATCAAAATGACTTTGATTGTGCAATATATGCCCAACATGTACTGTAACTCACAACATAATGAACCACAAAGTATCCAGTCATCAAAACTTAAAATTTTTATTTCAAAAACTTGACTTGAAAATTCTTTACAGTTAACAGACATGTAAAGACACGGTCAAGTAGTGCATTGGGCCCATATTCAACAGAATGCACGAGCATTTACCCACCAGAAAACAGCATCAATACACTTAGTATAAAGTGTTTAAGTTTTTGCCTATGCACAATACCAACCATACAACCCCAAAGCATAATATGATGAATATACCTTTCCCATCTTAATAACCAAATGTTATAGAAATCTTCAGTACTTTTTTTGAAATTACAACTCCAACAACAGTTTCAATGAATGTAATCTCTTACACAGACATCAGTCAGTTTTGGCTATGAGTTATACATGGTTCAGCGTGAGGATATGAAACATAAAATGTTATGACATTTTTAAAGGCAAACAAACATAAACCGTAAAACCCATTTAAAAATATTTCATAAATAAATTATACAAAATGTTTGACTTTCAATAGGTGTATAGCATTAAGTAGAATGACAGACAGCACCAAACATGGTTATATTTTCCCAGCCTTATTTGTAAACAAATCACCAACGAACATTGACCCGGTCAACGAAAAATGTCCAAATCTAAAAATGTTGACAAAAGTGCAAACAATCAACAAGGCATGAGTGTACTTCCTGATTGTGCCATCTCGCTGCTTTTTGTCCCATCTCGCTGCTTTTTGTCCCACACCACTGCCTGACATCATCTTCCCTTTAAGTCTTTGAGCTCATTTGCTCACCGGCTCTCCTTGAGGTTTTGCATGGCATTGATGAAAAATTCATACCAAAAAAAGGTGAAACCTGTTGACAGCGCAGCCTTCACAAGGCTGGGAGAGAGGCCTTTGAAGAAGCCTCGCACGCCCTCCTCTTTGGCTATTTGTACCATACAGTCAACCAAGCCTTTATAATGCCGCACCTGCACAAGAAACAGAAGCCAATCATACACACGCATCAGACTCTAAATTATTTTCCTAATGCCGTTAAACACAATGCAACCAAGCTTACCTGTCCAAACTGAACTCTGGCTTCCTCAAAGCCGCCCACCTGCAGTCTCTTTTTGAAGAGGTCAAAGGGGTATGTGATTGTTTTGCTAATCATCCCAGCTCCACTGCCACACACCAGGCTTCTCAGGTTCCCTTAAATAGGGCAGATTCATATATCAAGACGTTAAACTTTCAATGCTGCATGTGTGTTAACAAAAAAGTGTGGCATAAAACTCAAGAACGGGACCATTAGTTTGACCTCCACTGACCTCCTGACTTTTCACCCTTGATCAGTGGAGCCAACAGGCTTTTAAAAACATTGTAGAAAAAGAACTGCAGTCCAGCATAGGGAAATACCGCCATAAGGGTCGGGGTCAGGCCACGGTAAAATGTCGACGGCCCCTCTGTGCGGCACATTGTGGAAACAGCATGTCTCAGGTTCTTGTACAGCTGAGGAGACACGTGAAGTACGATAAGCACCAGGATAAATCCACAATTGCAAATAATTGATCATTCCAAAGAGAAATACAGCTAACCCCTCTTAGTCCAATCAGCTGTTAGGCTCTTGGTCAAAAAATGGTGGTTGATTATTTGCCTTTTTATTGGAAAATGCCAATTACATCTGTGGAGTTACAGAAATAGTCACAAATATGTTTGATCTCATATCAGCATTAGATTTGACCAGATCATTTGGCACAACTGTATAAAAACATGAGGTACAACAATACTGTACAAACAATTTGAAAGATTTTTCAATTAGATGAGGACAACCCTGCTTAGGACAAATTTTTACTTTGGAATATCGGCAGTAGACGGTCCCACCTTAGGTTCTCCCTGGGCTGCAAAGCGTGTCCGCAGTGTGTCTAGAGGCTGGCAGACCATGGTGGCAGAGCAGGCAGACAAACCGCCACACACAAAGTGGACTCCTGCCGTCTGGCTGTCATACGGCGAAGTCTTGTGGACCACCTCAGTCAAAAACTCAAAACTGGCAAACTGAAATGCACACATGGACACATATACATCTACAACAAATACGGTTATGAATAAAGATATCAGCTTTAAGGAAAAAGGCAAATCTTGTGTTAATATGTCATCATGTTATCCAAATGGCTATTACAAGCAAGGAGCTACACTGCAGCATTAACGGCACAAAACAAGTCTTAGTTTTAAGACAATTTAAGACAAGTTTGAAGACAATAGGTTTATCTTGTGGAAATGGCCCATCTTTATTCATTTAAGTGTGCATGTGTGATTATACCTGGACGGCCCCAAAGCAGATAGACAGAAGCTGTGCAGGAATGTGGCCCTTCCAAAAAGCACACAGCCCCTCTTCTGTATAAATGCAGTGGGATGCCTGAAACAAGCCCCTGTACTTTCCCCCAGGCGTGTGTGAAGACACACGTTCAATCTGCAACTGTGGAGAGAAAAGAAATACAGATAACGGAATACACCTGTCTGGATTATAACCGGTGTGTTTCAAAGGATCCTGCGATGCAATCAGTTGCTGGAGGAGGGTTTTAATGCAGCCTTTCTGACACAAGCCTGTGTAAACTGAGCAAACACAAAGATAAACATTTGACAGGAGTGCAAACAGCTTTAAGGCCAATTATGTTTCCACCATTCCAGTCAGAAATTCCATGATAGTTCATTTACTAAGATGTTACAGGGTCAAAGAGCACTGAAGTCTTGTTAACAGATGGAAAGTAAACTGAACATCTTTAATTCTATCAATTCAATCTAGTCACACGTCAACAGTAAACAATAAAATGACAAATCCAAAGTTCTGTCTGCTTTTAGTCTGTGCATGGTTGCAAGAGTGGAAGTAAACTGATACATCATTACCTGAAACCTGATTTTTATCACATCGAAGGGGCTGATGAGGGCTCGAGTGACCATGCCAGCTGCTGACCCGGCCAGGGCTGCCACCTCTGGGGTGAGAGCTGCACCCTGAGCCCCAGGGTCATAGCCCACCATGTCTCCACAACAGCCTCAGGGTCCTGTTAATACTGTGAGCAGAAACAATGAGCTGAGACTTTTTGCACAATATGTTGTGCCGCATCTTTCTTGGGACGGACATCAGTTTAGCCCGAGACATTTGGTGTTAAATATGTTAAGCACTAGCTAGACACATTTCAACCCTCAAATCAATAAGCAATATTGGGTTAAGGGAAAAGGAAATTTAAAGTTCATTTTCAAATTAACATGAATTAACTTGCTTGGGGTTCCACCTACCCAGCGTGTTATTATCCTCGGGTTGGCTTGTTTTTTCTCTCACATGTCACCTCGCCCACTTTAAGGTGACCGCACATGTGGAGCACCCATGAGGGCTCCTCAGAGGTGACAAGCTAAGCTAAGCTAAGCTAAGCTAAATGCGGTGCGTTTGGGAAATTCTGCATGGAGGTTACAACGAGGTTAAACTCATGTTCAGATACTCACCTTGTGGAAAGTCCTTCATGTGTACGACTGGCTACACCCAACACAGGCGGTACGATGTTGACATTAAACACGGAAGAGAGCCGTTTTTTTTTCAAATTGTATGAAATGCACTGCTACTTCCGGGTACGGCTTTTCAAAACAATAGCTGGGAGCGGCGTGAGAAGCGTGAACGAAGCTATGAAAGACGATCATTTTCATTATTATGTTTATAATATAATATAATATATAATATAATATAATATAATATAATATAATATAATATAATATAATAAATGTTTAGTCGTTTTATTTGTAGTTTTTAATTTTTTTTTTTTTACAAACGAATAATGAATTAACCAACAATTATTTAAAAACTATATGCACATTTCATTTAATTATAGAGAACTTTAAGTGCAGACATTTTGAGTTGTTAGAAACTGCACAGTACTTGCACAGGAACGTTTGCCGAACCACAAAATAAATTTGGTGAAATTAACTTAACTTTATCAGTTTTTCTATTCATACAACTTTCAAAAATACGAAGAGTATTTTTTAGATTCATGTGGGGAAATTTTGAGACAAATTTTGAGAAAAAAAAAAATCCTGTAATAAATTCACAATCGTATCATATTCTTGCAGCAGTGTGTGTGTTGAGAACATACAGTTTTGAAGAGAGTGGAAAGGAAACGAGAAGCTCTGGCTGCTTTGTATTTTTTGGCAGCTCCATGAAGAGATGCGCTGTTTTCCAAGGTTGAACCTGGGTTGTTAGTCTCTCTACTATTGTCCTGCATTTAATCTGTTCTACCACAAGATGTCATCATGTTACTTCCCTACGCGACAGGCTAAAGGATAAAGGTACGTGAATTATGAAATTTAACCAAGATACACCAGTACAATGTAATGAAATCAAATATAAAGCGAATGTGATGGTTCCTGTCTTTAACAAACATATAACAAATTGAATGTCTTCAAAGATGGAGGACAGATTAAAAAAAAATATTTATTAAACTTC
>OMOW01062226.1:0-10438 GCA_900312555.1 Lamprogrammus exutus
GCCGACAGAAAGTGGAGTTCCTTATAGCAGACGCTCTCCGTCTCGGTTGGCATAGAGACGCAGTTGCCGCACAGACACCATAGATTATGCCCCACTCTCGCCTCCGAACATCTCCCAACATCTTCATTTAGAAGTCTGTCTTCAGTCGAGTCATTCTCACCAATGTTTCGCTCGGGTACAAATGAAAAAGGCTGGACCGACGACAAGTTTCTCTCGCTGTTGGGTTGCAGTTGCTACAGAGCAACCATTTGACGTCACTACCCAGACTGCATTGCGATGTAAACATTAATGGCGACGTATGAGTGACAAAACTTATTAAAATTTTTAAAAAACCTCAACGTTTTAAGTGTTTTATATTCCACGTTTATAAAGATAATGACTTCGTTAATCTGATAAAACCTACATGCCTTCATAGTCGGGGTTCCCTTGAAAGAAGTGATGTCGTCATCTGTGTTCCTCTGTTCTGCTGCCTCTGCGCTGTGCCATCTCTTTCTCCAACCAGACTTCACTCTCTCTCTCTCAGCCCCAGTTGCCCCTCGGCTCTTCAAGTGATAGCGATGGCGGTGGTTCTGGGACGACATGCCCCTCCCTGCCCCCTCTGACTGCAGACGAGCTGCGGGCTGCTCACGAGGCCGGGGTTGGAGACCTCATCAACCACCTGAACAACAACGCAGTATCAGGTCTGCTCGAGTATGCAAGAGCTCGGGGCTTCGCTGCCGAGATCCGCCTGGTGGGGCAGTCTGGGCCACCACATGAACCCAAGTATGTATTTCACTTGCATCTGGTTGACACTGAGTCTATCTCAACAGGACAGATAACCGATGTACAGCAAATACTGGATAAAACTTTATCTCAATTTTAGGTTTTAAAGTAATTAGACATTAAAACATGGCCTTCTGTGTCAGGTGTCTCAACCTCTCCTGTAAACAACAACATTCTAATGTTGGAGGAGTGTTTATCTCGTAGTGTTTTTAAAATAATTTTACCACTTTGTCCTTGAAGTGGACCTTTTGACCGTCAAAAAAAATGCCAAACTTTGTCCAACAAATGTGTTAAAAGCCTTTGAAAAGTGGCTTAAAGTCTAAGTTTGAACCCTGTTATACCCTCCTATTCACTGCTGAAATCTCTGTCCCGTCTGCACAGGTTTACCTACCAGGCCAAGCTGGGTGGACGCTGGTTCCCTCCAGTCTGTGCTTCCAACAAGAAGCAGGGAAAACAAGAAGCAGCAGATGCTGCTCTAAGGGTTTTGATTGGAGAGGCAGAGAAGGCAGCCCGCACTGGAGAGCTTGTCCCCGCTGAGGTACTGATTTATGATGGGTTTTTTTTACATGTTATGTAAATCATACACCAGCATTATAAGTGCATATTCACAAATAATGGGATTTCCCCAGGCTCAAGGTTGTCGATTAGGAAGCTGGGAGGGCAAAAGGGTTTGGTTACCTTGATTTTGGGCGCTGAAAGTTGAGGGGCACCCAAACTGCAGTAAACACCAGCAGATAATTGCTGAATCAGCTCATTATAGCAAAGCTCATTCTGATTCACCAAAAAGGTTTTTAAAAAATGTCCACATCTAGATCAACCTGTAACTGCAGTTAAACCGTCGCTAAACTAAAATACCCCAAACTTAAACTGAGCGCTTTTTGCGTCACACTGAATGATGTCATGATCACTTTTCTTCATTGGAGGACTTTGCAGGAAACTGTGAATTTGCACTGATAGCATGAGAGCATCACATGGTTTCTTACTTGTGTTGTGCAGTAATCTCATTGATCAGGAGAGTTTTCTGCTCGTGATGCATTTCCTCATGTAGTGGTAGTGGTTTAAAAACATTGTAGTTTTCCATGGTGCCGTATTTACAGATTTTTTTCTATTGAATCATACATACAGTTCCTTATTTTCTTTGATTGTTTTCTCTCCTGCCCTCTACACATCTCCCCTCTAGCTTCCAGTGAGTGGCAGCACTTTGCATGACCAGATAGCAATGTTGAGTCACCAGCGTTTCAACGCCCTGACAACGCGCATCCAGCACAGCCTTCTGGGACGCAAGATTTTGGCCACCATCGTGATGAGGAGGGGGGAGGGCCTGGGGACTGTTGTCAGCCTGGGAACTGGTATATCCATACCACACCTTCTAGCGCATCACCTGTTGAAGCAAGGCAGGGGTGCTGACAGAGAGTATAAGGAATTGTCACAAATTAAGAATGTAGTCTGATTGGTCCGGAAGTTTTCTGCTCTGTGCTCCAAGTGTGTACAGTGTCAGAAAGCTTAAGAGAAAAAGGTCACTGCTGAACCAAGTGGCCTCTCATTGTTGTTTCCTTTGAAACTAGATGTGTTTCATTGTTTGTTCCGCCAGGGAATCGCTGTGTCAAAGGGGAGGAGCTGAGCCTTAAAGGGGAGACTGTTAACGATTGCCATGCTGAAATCATCTCCAGACGGGGATTTGTTCGGTCAGAAATTGATCTTTCTTTGTCATCAAAGTTCCTTTTCTAATAATAGCCTCCAATTCTCTCAGAGCCAACACTCGGGACACATTTATCAGTCTGAATTGTGCTCATTTCCCGTCCTCTCAGATTTCTGTACAGTGAGCTGCTGAGGCACTATGATGGCGAAGATGAGAGTATATTTGAGCCCGCTGAGGACAACAGACTGCGGATCAAGCCTGACATCACCTTTCACCTCTATATCAGGTGGGTGTATCAGATGTTATCTCTCTCCTTGTTTACCTCCCTGTGCTCTCCTCTTTCATTCTTGTCTAGTCCATTACTCTGATATATCAATTTTACATTTTTGGATCAGCGGTGGCTTTTCCCTGCTTGTAACATTGTCATTATCGCCTCCGACAAGCAGGTTATGTTACTTGGTTTGTTTCAACGATAGCAGGATATCTGAAATGCTGCTTAACAGATCTCAGTGAAATTTGACGTTAAGTAAGACCATGATTGACCAGGGTAGAAGCGGTTTTCACTACTCTTATAAATGTGTACGTCCAAAGTTTTTATCTTATTCCATGTTGCATCCAAATGCATCAAGTCGGAGTGATCCTGCACATTATGGTCATATTTGGTGTATAATTGGCAATACAGCAACATGATACATTTAAATTACCATACGTCAGTGGTCAAGAGTCTTTCTTGTTGTATATGTTGTGCACTTCATCTTTGTATTCTCCAGATGCAGATTAATCATTTCAAAATATTCTGTCATTAACATAACTTTGTAGCCTTTGTGGATGTATGTTCTCTCAGAGGACCTTTTAGTTTCACAGTATACTGTATGTCAACAGATGGCTTCTCTGTTTCTCTCTGTTATCTGAAGCACGGCGCCTTGTGGGGATGGAGCTCTCTTTGACAAGTCGTGCAGTGAAGCGGGGGACGAAGTGGAGGGCCATCAGCCCCTGTTTGAGAATGCTAAGCAGGGCAAGCTCCGAACCAAAGTGGAGAATGGTGCGAGATGACACTCGCTCACATCTACCTCACACACAAATGTGATGCTTTATATCTGTGCTGTCACGTGGGAGCTCATAATGTCACATCCTGATCTGTAAAGAATGACCTGTGTGTGTGTGTGTGTTTGTGTGCCAGGCGAGGGCACCATCCCAGTGGAGTCGAGTGCTATTGTGCCCACCTGGGACGGCATTCAGCACGGTGAGAGGCTGCGAACCATGAGCTGCAGTGATAAGATCCTGCGTTGGAACGTGCTGGGCCTGCAGGGGGCGCTGCTCACCCATTTCCTGGATCCCATCTACCTGAAGTCCATCACGCTCGGTGAGACACAATGTTACGTGGAGCATCTTCGACCTTATTGTATTTACAGAACTGATAACATGGCAAATAGTTGTGGGAGTTAATGTTATAAATGAGATGTGATGAAATATTGCTCACATTGCCGCTCGCATCAAAAGTTGATCTTTGCTGCTTTGCTCTGTTAGGATATCTGTACAGCCACGGGCATCTGACACGTGCTGTTTGCTGTCGGCTCGCCAGAGACGGTGAAGTGTTCGCCAAAGGTCTCCCTCCGCCCTTCACACTCAACCACCCAGAGGTATCGGCACAAGTTTTCTGCCAAGTGACAACGTGCACACCGAACAGGAGTGTTGATGTCACTCTCATTAAACCCCTCCCTGTTTGTATGCACACACAGATATTTCTCCAAAATAATTGGCTCAAGGCGAATTTAACACGAAGGGATGTCTGCAGTGATTCAGAAAGTTTAAATCCTTTTTTTTTTGTCATCGTTACCAGAATATGAAGTGTTGGCTGTGTGAAAGAATGTGAAGTCGCGTCATGCTAAATGTTGCAGAGTTGGAGGAAGGTGCTTTGATGGAAGAAACAGTGACACTGACATTTTAGTTTACTGCATGACAAGTTTTAGACTAGTCGTTGAAACGGTTTCATTGCTTTCATCTACACATCAGTGAAACATCAGGAAAAACCAACCGTCCCTAATCGACAAGCGGTGTGAGGCAGCCGTCGCGCTGACGCGTGCTTTACACGACTGATTTCACACGCTCTGATTGGAATTGCCGGCTCACAGCGTTGGGCTAAATTGGCTTGATTGAACAAAATAGGCTCATCCTCTCCGCTCTCTTCTCCCACACCACCTGGTTGGAGTGTAGGTGGGCAGGGTGAGTGTGTATGACTCCACACGTCACACAGGCAAGACCAAGGAGTCCAGCGTGAACTGGAGCTTTCCAGACCAGCACAGCGTAGAGGTGCTGGATGGGACCAAAGGCAAACTGGATGGGTATGTAGTATATGATGTAAATAAAGTAGTCTTGTCCAATGTCACTTCTCATAGTTTTTTATTGAGATTGTTTTGTTTATTCTGTTATTGTTCACCTCATGATATTTGTATCATAAAGAAGTCAGCGATGTTGTGTAGGTTTTGCCTTTCGGAGTACCAGTTGTGTCACGTCAGTTTGCTGGACAAACTCTCTCCTCTTCCCTGTAGAAACAAACTGGGTGTGTCTCGTGTGTCCAAGTCCCACCTGTTCTGTCTGTTCCACACTCTGTGCCAGCGGTGTGGCCGCAGCGACCTTCTCTCCCTGCATTCCTACGCCCAGGCCAAGAAGTCAGCCATGCCCTTCCAGCAAGCCAAGAATCACTTCTTCCAGGCTCTCAGCGTCCACGGTTACGGAGCCTGGATTGGCAAACCACTGGAAGAGAAGAGCTTCGAGGCAGGAGAAGGGACTAGGAACAATGGAGCGAGCGTCCCAGCGGGATTCAGTAGCAGCAGCAGAAATGGAGGTGCAATAGAATTCAAGCAGGAGATGGCATAGAATGGTGCAGTGTGCAAGAAGGGGGTAACACAAATGTGTGGAGGGAAAGAACAAGGCAGGGGGCAGATGGGAAAGAAGACGGCACAGGCAAAGAACACAGCTGGCAGCCAGCACTGTCGTCCGCAGGATCACAGTCTAAGGCTGCGTGAAGAGAGTAATGGAAAGAGACAGAATAAGGAACAGATGAAGGACAAGGAGGCGATAAGGGCAAGCCTGAAGAATGAGTCAAGTCACAGTGAAAAGGCAGCGCGAGGGAGAAATCCAGGAGGTAAACAATCGATTCGGTTTGAAGCAACTAAATAATCACTGTAAACATCACTACAGAGGCGGGTTTCATTAGGTTCAAGATCAGTTTGTGTTTGTCAGTGTGCTCTATGCGTGTCCATCCTAAACCAGTCGTTCATTTCTTTGTTATTGCCGTGTTCGATCTATGCACATGCAGTTTGTACTCCGATTTTAGGCTCTTTGGAGCTCTGTGAGCTTTGTCATATTGCTTTTATATCTGACAAAAGCTCTCTAGTTAGAATTCAACCTAATGTAACCCGTCTGTGTAGGAGTGTTAGAGACTGTGATCCATTTGTTCTAGAGATTCAGACCTTTAACATCAAATGTTTACGTTATTTCTTTCTACTCGCTGTACTCTACTGCGTGGAACGAAAAGAGGCTCCGTTAGGATGACCAGCAGAAATCTTAGGGATATTCACAAAACAGAAAACAGAAATGTTTAATGAAAATTGCACTCAGTAAGGTGTAGTGTATAAACCTGAAAATGGTCCTAATGCATCCGCAGCTGTCAGTGTACATACAAAGCTTTCACTGTTCATAACAAGCACATCAGTGCCAACTTTACTCTGATCAGTGACTAACCAAGCATTCAGTGTCCAATATTGATGTTGATATTGGCTTTAGCCCCTGTAGACTCTCTTAAGTCTTTGTTCATCCCCTTTCTCATTTAAACCAACTTTGTGAGAGTTCAAATGATTCTACACCCTCAGCTGTCCAACCCTCTATCCGCACATCATGCGTCAGTGTGGTCCTCTGATCAGTCCCATACTTCCTCTGTGCTTTATATAAAATTACTGATGTCATGACCTCCAGGAAGCGTTATATATCTGTTCATGTTGCTTATCAATTATTTGAATATTTCTCCTTTTTCTTGAGTTCTCGCACAAAGATGATCAGAAAGCGGACCATAGTGGGACATTATGAAATGCTGTCTGAAGTTTTAAAAGAGAATTGAGAAAAGACCCGTTTGTCTCGCATGGCCAGGTCTGGAGGACCAGCAGTGGTCAGTTCTGTTGTCACAATCGATTTTAAGTGTTGATTTGGGTACCATTAGATGGATGATGCATTGTATACATCATGTATATACAAATACGTGAACACACAGATGTACAGCAAGGTCCTAGAGCCCGAGTCCAGTACCAGAAACACTTTTGCTTAATCACTAACACAAATGTTTAGTCAAACAATATATTTGCTTAGCAGCATCACCTATTCTCTGTTATTTATTTAGTGTTCACCTTAGCCACAGCTTTCACGGACTCAGCCTTTTGCTTTCAACATGAATATCCCGAAGATATTCAGATGGCTGAAGTTTGATAACCAAAGCTGAAGCCGAGCCAGTCAATCAGTCAGCACTGCTTGCCGTCGGACTTCAAACAGGCCCAGTTTGACTGTGATGCAGGTTCGGAATCATTATCCTGCCCGGAGAATAAATCGTCTTCCTGCTTTTTAAGTCAGCAGGGAGAGCACATCTCTGTAAACAGAGTAGCTCCTCTTTGGTAACAGTGTACATGTACACAGTAATTGGTTAAACATCCCCATAACTCATTTGTAGTAGCACGGTTTTTGACGTTACATTTTAGTCCCTATTGGGCCGACTTCCAATGCAGCCACATCCTCATATTATGGTCTCACAATGCATCCCTGAAGGTTAAGCCCTCAATTACAGTGAGACAGATTTGGTCGAAGCTAAATGTTTAGACTGAAGCAGAAGGTTCAACATGGTTAAAGAAGATTATATTAGTGCAGTTAAGTTATTCATTTTAATAAGATATTTTTCTGTTCCATACATGCATTTTTGTAAACGTTCAGATTTGTTAAATAATTAAACAAAAAGCTCTCGTGTAGAACATTTCTACTATTAACAAAAAACAAACCGTAATCAAAATAAATGGTTCCTGTTGGTGGACTCAGACTTTAGGACTCTCTATATGCAGATTTGGACCTTTGGCTGTATGCTGCATATGTGTCTGTGTGTTTGTATGTTTGTATATATTTCGTGTATATATTTTGTAAATCATCTGCAATTGCTTTTCTATCTTTTTCTTGGTGTTTTAATTAAATGCAGTGGAATATGCTGTTGTTGGTTTTTTTTTTACCAATGATGTTGGAAAGTTAAAAAAAAACAATAAAAACATCAGCAATGATCAGTGGAGTCGTGTGAGTTCATCTTGTCAGAGTCTGATTCATTTGAATGAATGAGCGCAAATTAAATGTCTTAATCAGGGTATGCATGAACAGTTAGAGTGATTGTGTTTGCTGCAGAGTTCTACCTTCACATGAACAAATATTGGTCTCCCTTAGCTCCACAGAGAGGGTTTTTGGTGTGTGTATATACGCTTGTGCAGGACATACTGGTCATATAAGATTGGATAACTCAGGCGGCCTGCAGTCTGTCATGTTAGGGATGATAGATACTGTGTCAAAGCTGCTGCTGAAGTGTTTAAAGGGGAAACAGGGAAGCTCAAACCAGCTGCAGAGGCCATTGCAATACTCAAAAGGATCAGCAGATGGAGACATATGAAAACCTTAGGCCCAGGGATTGTATGTGTGTGTGTTACATTTAAGTTTCAGACCTTCACAGTGAGGATATGCTGGCCTCTCTATCAGAGATGTTATCAATGCGCTGTAAATCCATAATACTGGCATTCATTATTTCACCATTTTATGTGATGAATCCACAATGGAATGAGCCAAATTCAGCAGCCATTGT
Organism: Lamprogrammus exutus; assembly: GCA_900312555.1. Taxonomy (NCBI): domain Eukaryota; kingdom Metazoa; phylum Chordata; class Actinopteri; order Ophidiiformes; family Ophidiidae; genus Lamprogrammus; species Lamprogrammus exutus. Next base: position 8,277 of record OMOW01062226.1, read on the forward strand.
TTCTGCGAAGGGTGAGGGCAAAGCCAGCAATACTGCCAGTCAATCAGTGTTGTGCCTCAAGAAGATTGTTATTTACTGTTAATAACCCCAGCCTGTTTCATCTGAGGAGGAGGTGGAGCATTAACATCTTTGAAATGTTTTTCAAGGACATTCAATTATACAGACTTGAACAAAATAGGATTCTAAATCCCCTCGTCCTTTAAAGGGTGGGGGGCTAGGAAAGGAGTGTTATGTAATTAGTCAGGGACCTCACAAGTAGGTTAAAGAGGTGCACACATGTGCCCATACATGCACGATGTCCAAATGTACAATATTGAGGGGTGAGGGCCTTTCATTTACCCAACCAAATCGGAGTCCTACTTTCAGTCAGTCTCTCCAAACAAGCACCTTTGGATCGTAGGAGGGTGCGACTAATGATAGAGAGAGAGGAGTAAAGCACGATGGACGAGTGGAATGGGGCCACATGGAGTGAAATATTAGTCCAGACCGAAGGGCTTAAATGAGTCAATCGATGCTCTCCAATGGAAATAAATGAGAGTGGGGAAAGAGGGAATACAACAGGGCTGAGTGCAGAGAGAAATGGCTTAGAAGCTAAAGTTTTAAAAAAACAAAACAAGAAATCATGAGAAACCATGGAGGAAGTCCACTACATATTTATAATGGCCATTAATGGTGTGACAGCATGGAGAGAGAAGATGGATCTGTCCGGCTTAAGAAAGGAACAAAATGACCTGGACGGTACGCAAATCACACACAAACATTTCTCATTTACCCTGAGTGGAATTTAGACTTGCAGATGTTTTTGAGACAGTTTGTTACATACGTCCACCTCGAGATGATGTTTTCACCTGCGTTGTTTCTTTGCTTGTTTGTCCGCAGGATATCTCAAAAAGATGAATTTCAATGAAATCTGGGGTCAAGGAGGAGTTCATTTGATCTTCGGAAAGGCATGGATATGGATCAGGATCAGGATCTGGATCTGGATCAGGATACGGGTGCAGGATTTTTTTCTTTCCATTTTTAACATTGTAAGATGTGGCATTTGTCACCAATCTAAATGTGCCACAATGCTTTTGACATATTTTCAACAGAGATTTATAATCTGAACGATTCTCACCTGGTTAAACAATGGTAAATAAATAAGATAAACTGACAGTTCAGTCTATAGACCCAGAACGTCCTCATGCAAAGATACATTGCTGTCAAATTTTCAAACGTCAGCTTGATAGTTCATGTACCACAGGAGAGATTCTGTGCACTGTTTCATTGGGCTGGTGGTATAAAACAGTCCATGTCTCATAACCACAGCAATTAACTAAACTATGAGCGAGGGAGAACACCGCTAGATTTCTGTGAGTGTGTGAACTGACCCTTTAAATTGAAACAGGAGGCCTACATGTGTGGAAATAAGGCTCTGTCATTTAGCTGACTAAGGAAGACTGCAGTCATCTACGCACATAAACGGGGACTACACACCACCTCTGCATACACTACGCTATCATGCTGACAGTGTGAAATTGCAATTAGCGTTTGCACTCCTCAAACACTTCCAAATAATGTGACAGCGGCACACACGCATCCACACTGCAGGTTTGCACGTACTGAAGCGATAGACTCTGCCGGGTTCCCTTACATCCCATAAATGAGAGTCTGAAGCTTTGACGTGGAGGCTGCCAATCACCACCACCATCCAATCCTCTGCCATTTCCTCTAATATCAACAGAAGAGATGATGGCACTGGCAAAAGACAGGAACACCTTCTGTATTTTATGGCAGAAATCAGATAAAGGACCCGGGGCTTTTAACTCCTGTCTCTGTCTTCCCACCTGCTACCTGTCTTTGTGCTGAGCTAATGTCCTGGACCCGTAACTATGAAACTATGAAATAGATGTTAAATAGATCTTACACTCATCTGACTATGGTTACAGAGTAAAAGAATGCCTGAGTATTCCTTCAAAGGAAACTTTTGTGTAATTTCTTCCTTAATTTAAGAAAGGGTGAAGAAAGAGAGAGAGAGAGAGAGAGAGAGAGAGAGAGAGGAACATCCATGGAGCCTCAGAAGGAGGAAAACAAAATACAAACATGGGCCAAGATGTTAAAGGGACATGGACAGGGTGTATAAGTGGAAATTTGGCAGTGTTACTTGTCCACTGACAAGTCTT
>OMOW01062237.1:7106-17146 GCA_900312555.1 Lamprogrammus exutus
TACACGACGCTCTTCCGATCTACAGAGTCAAGCTGAAGATACATCAATTCTGAGTCAGATCAGGTTCACATCCTGGTCAAAGAGCTACTACACCAGGAAATGGGAGCTGCTGTAATCACCTCTTAGGTGTGGCTGTTTTGTACCGGTTTCATAACTGCAATGGATTTAATTCTGCACATACATCTTTCATCTGCATTTTGTTTTTATCCTTTGAATAAATGCCACAGCAGAGCCCGGGTCTGCATAACTATAACAGAATTATAATGAAGCGACGTGCACTGAAGCCCATGTTTCAGTTGCTGGTGAGATTTGCTCAGCCGCCTCCACGCCCAGCAGACAAACAGTGGTCTCCAGTGACGTCAGGGCCATTGTGCAGCTGATGTTATGAAGTGTCACGCTGCGACACTTTCAACCGGAAAAATTATGCAGAAACGGCACCATGGAACCACACTAAATCATATTCTCAGTTAGCATTTGAGGCAGTTTTTATCTAATAATTCAGAGTGATTACAGAGTGATACACTTTATGGCCTACAGGACTGAATGCTGTAACCTAGATTAGATCTTATCTCGTATGGTCCTGAGAGGCACCATGCCCTGGTGTCCTAGTTGCTCAGATGACTGAGTCATAGTGACTCATACATTAAAATCAAACTCAGCTTTTGTTTGAGGTCATCCCTTTCTCACGTCTAATAAATGAGTGCGTGACTAAAACATCACATCTGTAATGTTCATATCTAAGTAAACGTAGTGAAGAAGGAGTTATGCCTGTTGTTGAATTTCTTTTGTCAAAACTTTCTAATCTTTAGCCGCAGCATAGATCTGTGGTCAGCTGGGATGTTACCTTACGGCTTTACAGCTGTAAGGAAAAATCAAGGTCATCTTCTTGAGAAAAAAATGCACATAGAGTGTGGCGGGATATCAGATAAAAAACTTAAACTCCAGATAATTATACTTCTAATATGTAAATTTATAAAAATCCACTTCAAGACCTGTTTGAGTTGTAAAAAAAAAATGCTTGTTTTATTGGTACTGGTCATTCCCTTTTCTTTCTTCGCTATTGCAGAAGTAATATTCCTTTCTCTTACACAGAGAGCCCAGATCTTATGATGTCGACTTACGAAATCCACTTTAACATCACACAGAATCACTTTCAATTTTCAGTTCAGCTAATGATCATGCAAGCAATAGGAATCCTTCTGCGTGGCAGTTTAGAGGTTGTGTTTGATTGTAGACATTTTTGGGAACATAAACAATTAAGTTACAGAGCAGAACTGACGTCTGAACTACATCCTGTTACACATTCTTTTCATCAAGAGCAAACAAAAAGCATTATTGGGGCAGCTGGAAACTGGCTGATAACCTAACTTTCACTACAATGATCTACGATAATATAAAATGAAATCCAAAACATCAGAAATTAACCACGCTAATTAAAATCACGATTAAAATGATCAGAAATCATTGCAACGTGACCGAAAAGAGTTGACACTTACTCCAACTTGGCTACGGGTTGATTTCCTGCAACTCAGTTCGGTCGATATCCCGCCCCCTTTTCCCAACTAAGCCTCTCGATTGGTCGAAGGTCTGCCAATCTTATGCCGTTACCCAATGGCTATCAAGACATCAGAGCCAGCGCCCTCCCCGTCATACACCCCAACAAGTTTCCTGGCGTGCTAACTGGTAGCTAGCTGCCTACCTCAACAAATGATATGTCAGCAACAGGATTAACTAAGCAGGCAGCTGTCAAACCAAAACTAAAAAGACACACTTACATTGAACGGGTTGTCACCGACAGGGTCGGCGAACGGGTTGCTGTCAAATGCCGACATTTTGACCTGGCTGCAGGTTGTTTTATCTTCTTTGAACGGAGAATAAACAAACACTTCTCTCTCGATTGTGACGCCTTCTGTCCACTTCCTCGAGTGAAGTTTTCGGCGCAGGCGCACTGAGCCGACTGGGAAATGACGCATCCATCGCTTCAGACTTAATGAATTCAGGAAGCAACGCGCGCCACCTGTTGACTTTTATTATATAAGCATCAAGCCAGAGAATTAATGTAATGGCTTCATTGATATTGGCTTTAAAAACCGGATGTTACTAATTTATTAAAACAAAATTAAGTGTCATTCTTCCGCGAAGTAATATAGATCTTGGAATGCTGCGTAATGTCTCTACGCCCCGACAAATAAGCACAATTTGCCGTAATATTTCAGCATTTACATAATCGCTACAATCGATTGTGAGTGAATATGTTTTTGTACAGTATAACATCCGTGGAGAGAATCCCATTAGAATAACATGAGAGGTGGTCTGATTCACTTTCCGGGGTTATTTTTCGCACGTTTCCCCAATTGTACAGCGTATTTGTCGTACTCGCGGCCATCTTGGTATTTATTGTAGTATTTGTCGTATTATTGCCGTAATATTAGTGATTGGTTTTGCTGTGATGTTTGAATAAGCTCATTGCCCCTCTCGTGACGTCACTAGGGCTCTGCCAGACGACGCTGCCGCCATGGAGGAAGTGAGAGGTGAGTGAATGGCTCTCCTTCAAAGCTGCCTGGAATGATTCGGTTTGCCCTAATATTTAGCTTGAACAGCAAACGTTTACCGACATTACCGTTTATATACGATCAAATGTGTTGTGGAACTGAACGAGGAATTCGGTGTTAGCAAGCTTCCACATCACTGGCGTTTGGTTTTGCTATGTGGGGGGCAGAATACGTGGAAGCTTTGGTGCCCAGACAGCGAAATAGCCTAACTGACCGTTCATTTATAGATATATAATAATAATAATCACGCCAAATCCCCGGTGTGAATGTGTGTAGGTGTGTTTTTAATACAGGCTTGTAATTGTATTCAACACTGTCATTTTAACTTCGTCGAATACAGGGAGCTATTACTAAATATTGATTGATTCATTCATTTTTTGGGTTCCATCCGTTTTTCCCTGTTTTGGCAAGAACACTGAGATGTCTTTAAAGGACCATTACAAAGTCTGTCTACACGAGTTAAACATTTATTTGGTCGAATTGTACGATCCGATCCGACATTAAAATCACTACAATAAACTGCTAATCAACGAGGTATCGATAGTGGTCTGCATAATATTGAGGGGTATTTCTAATCAGCATGTCCTCTGAGAGAAAGGTCTTTGAAGGACTGTTACAAAATGCTATCTGCCTTGAGTTAATCATTAATTGCATTGATTTGTAGAGTCAAGGCAACATCCTATGACCTCTGCTGATGCTGTAGACTCTACAGCATCAGCAAAATTAGAGTTAGTGTAGAGAGACTAAACCCTAATTTTGAATTCTCAGTGTACTGATCAGGGGGTACGACTCAGAATTTGAACTATTTGTGGGTGTGTGTGCGCTGTGAGAAGGGTCTTCTAATGACTGTTATAAAGTGCTATCTACAATGGGTTAATCATTCAGTGGATTGATCTGTATAAGCAAAATAACCTGACTTAAGATGTTTTTGTCACAGCTGTATCAAAGAGTTGATTTATACTTTGGTCATTTTGTAATTGGGACTGCATCATTTTGCAATAGTGACTGTATTATAGTGGAAGGGCTTTCATCTATGTAATTAAAGGTGTACAAAACATAAGAAACATCTTTTACCAAACATCAGTGTTAAAGGAGGATCTGATCACATACTATATATTGTGGCACATATGATAAGTTTGTTAATTCAGTAATTAAGGGAATGGGAAGTGGCATGTAAAAGTTCAAAAGGGTCAATGAGGAGGTTCAAGGCCTCTGAAAGACTCACTTGGTTGTATTCACTTGTTTTTTATCAAATCCCCTCCTTGTAGTGTTTCCCTTGAACTGTGCCGTGCAGAACTACGCATGGGGGAAGGTGGGGCTGGACAGCGAGGTGGCCAAACTGGTGGTTGGTGGAGACCCATTAACCGCCATAGACGCGGGCAAACCCTACGCCGAGGTAAGACGCCAGGGTGACTGTTACAAGGAGGTCATCCTGGATCTTGTAGTATAATAACCAAAGGAACACAGTGTTCAATTGCTATCTGTCCAGTTGTCATCACCAGCGAAAGAGCCCCCTGCAGACCCTCAGTACAATCTGTAGATTATCTAAATATGTGTAGCAAGTTTTGGGCTAGTGGGACTTCCTGTCTGGGGTTTGAGCCTTTTGAAATGTTTTGCCAAATTATAGCATCGACATGTGGCCATAGTAAGAAAATGCATCGTCCCTCCACATTTTGACAGAGCAGCGGTGTTTGGGCTGCTCCCTCAAACTGTAGTAATCCAGTATCATTTTGAAACATGCAGTGTCACTCCTCGTTAGCTTGGCAGAGAGCCTTGTTCTCTTGTTCTCTCCATGCCTGCAGTACAGTAAGCACGTCTTTATTTAGCTACAGTGGCTCAGCAGGGTTTGTCACCAAGGTCAGTCAGGCTTTAGGAATGGTGACATTTTCACATACAGCAAACCACATAAATGTCACATGCCACGGGTGGTCACATCCACCTTTGCACTCACGCAGAGGGTGTATAGATAGTGTAGATACACAAAGTGATGCACAATCGTAGTCAGTCAGGCCTGTAAAAAGAGACGGTAACACTCAAATTACATTGAAGGCGTTAGAGTAACTCTCATCCAGAGTCATTTACACTCAGGGACGTGGTAGACATAACTCACTTATCACTAAGGATGAATCTGTTCAGATTGCAGCAGTAGATGAGTGCAGTAAGTGTGTGTGCCGTTCTCCTGGAGACGTAGGAACAGGTGGGGTTTCTATGAGTGGAGCAGGATTCTTCTTTTCAGGCTAACAGTCACACATGCAGCAGATCTGCTTTATCTCCAACATTTCTATTCATTCAGAGCAGTAATGGGATTTCATTGTCCTGTTCACGAGCTAATCTTTGCTACATGTTGAGAAAGAGGAAAGTGTTATTCTTTCAGTTTTCACACTCACAGTTCCTCATAGATGCAGCAACCTTCCAGTCACTGTAACCTTTTGACCGCTGCGATCAGGTGAATTGCTTTGAAAGTGAATAAACAGCAATAATCATCCCGTTTTCAGCTTAATGATGGAGTCACTTTCACTGTCTTTCCCAGCTGTGGATGGGCACCCACCCTAAAGGCGATGCTCAGATCAAAGATAACCGCATCGCTCAGACCACCCTGGGCCAGTGGATCGCCCACTTCCCAGGCTGTCTGGGCTCTAAGGTCAAAGACACCTTCCAGGGTCAGCTGCCCTTCCTCTTCAAGGTGCTCTCTGTTAATACAGCCTTGTCCATACAGGCCCACCCCAACAGAGTGAGTTTTCCATCTCTCTTACAAACACACACATGCACACACACACACATTCTGCATAGTGCCTGCTGATCAACATGCTGAGTCATTATTATGTATTGTTCAGTTGAACCTAAGTTGACATCCTGAAATTGTTTGTTTTGTCTGAACAGCAGTCAAAATAACCTAGAGGCTCAATTTACAGTGATACAAACATAAACAAAATACATTTTCAGCACATTTAGGGATTTTCATGTGAAATGGCTAAACAAGAAGTCACTGATTAAATATTGTTAATTTTCTGTTGCTCAACAAATCAATTAATTGTTGCTATTTTTGAATTGCTTTGTATTAAGCCTGCTAAAAATACAGTATAAGTATTCACTATGAGTGGAGTGATATTGGATATTTGAATCATAATACTCATCCAACAATTTGTTCATGAGTACATTTATTTCCCACAGAGAAAATATATATTGGATTTGGTTTCGATATTAATTTATCTCAACTTTATTGTCATTATACTATGCAGAAGATTCCTGAAAAGTCTTACGATCAGTTACTCACAATGAATTCCATACTGTGAGTTTCCACCCACAAGCTTTATCCGTCTTCCCACCAACCCAAGTATTGTTCTTACTATAGAAATGTAAGTTGTGTGTGGTCGTTGCCCAGACTAGAGAGAAGGAACGCTCGACATAATGTCCATTTTATGGAGGAGGAGAGTGAGTGCTGGGGAAAATCAATACAAAGGAGTAAGCATTATTACACATACATAGATACATAGTGTCACTGTTGGATATAGGCAGCACATTCCCCCTTAAAACACATCACACTTTGAGTCTTGAACTGTTGGTTATACCTTTATTTAATTTGGTGAATCTACTGTTTAAAGCTTATAAATCAACCAGCGGCTGGTTGGTTCAAAGCTTAAAATGCTTCATGTTACTGAAACAGGATCAGAAATTCACTGTTGGAACCGAGGCCAATGAGAATATTATAGTTCTGTTAAGCAGGAGTAAATGTAAAGTGTGTGTGTGTGTGTTTGTTTGTAAACCTCTTCCTTTTCCGTCATTATGATCTGGTCAGGATTTAGCCGCTCGTCTCCACGCTCAGTTTCCGGAGCACTATCCAGACAGCAACCACAAGCCGGAGATGGCCATCGCTCTCACCCGCTTCCAGGGCCTCTGTGGCTTCAGGCCTGTGGACGAGATCCTGGGATTCCTTAAATGTGAGTCCCCAAATCCCCCAGGAAGTGAGGAAGAGAATGTGGACAAAAGTCAGACGTGAAAGATGAGTTTTTGGAATAAAACTCCTCAGATACGTGCATAATCCATTGTAAATTCCTCCTCAGTGGTCCTTAATGTAAAGCATGTCATGTTTGATGAGGTAGTATGAAAGCTTACCTCGTGTGTGTGTGTGTGTGTGTGTGTCTCCATCAGCTGTCCCAGAGTTCCACGCTCTGGTGGGCAACGAGGCAGCGGAGGAGCTGCAGTGCAGTGTGGGAGACGCCACCCGTACAAGCCAGGCGCTGAAGAAATGCTTCACCAGGATGATGAACTGCGAGAAGAAAGTGTTTGTAGATCAACTCAACATGCTGGTGAAGAGAGTCAGCGAGGAAGGTGAGGATGCTGAGCGAAGCAAGTTAATCCACAGAGGAGTATCAGATCAGCACTTACGAGCGCGCTGTGTTTGCTATCATAAATATTAAGATTGAGTGTGAAAGTTTGTGCCTTTTTTTTCACCGAGGTCAGCGTTTCTGCTCGTGCTCTTCTTCGTGGCTCGCTCTGCAGTAGTCTCCCTCGTCTCGTGTATCGCTTACTTGTACTTAGGGGGGGATTTCTAGAAAGGAGAAGGAGATTCGTATGTGAATAGATAGAAACGTAGTTTTGAAACAAAGTTAAATTCAATATATTTAAAATCTGTTGAATTTGTAAGGAGCAATATGGAATTAACAGAGAAATTAAGAGGATTGTGCTCAATATGTCACAATCTTTCTTGAAATTGAGCAATCCAACATCCAAACGTAATAATAGTTGTGTTACAGAATTTATACGAGTAATTTAAGCCCCTGAGCAGGACCTCTACTGTATTTTCTGATTATGTAATGATGTACACAATGGTGAAAGTTCATACGTGTTGTTTGATGTTCATCTCCCTCTCAGCTGCTGCAGGGAAGGACACGTCCAACAGCAACGGCGACCTTTTGCTCCGCCTCCACTCTCAGTATCCCGGAGACATCGGCTGCTTCTCCATCTACTTCCTGAACTATGTGGTCCTGGAGCCCGGCCAGGCCATGTTCCTGGGAGCCAATGAGCCGCACGCTTACATCTACGGAGGTCAGCTGCTGCTTTTACTATCGTGACTCCGCCTACGAGCTCAGACTGACTCAGAATCAGTGCAGCGGCTGAATGTGGAGTCACTGAATGCACTTGATGCAGTACTCGACTGCCCCCTCTGCTTATTTAAAATGCATCTCCCCTCTCTCTCTCTTTCTCTCTCTCTCCACACTTTCCTCCATGCAGACTGCATCGAGTGCATGGCGTGCTCGGACAACACGGTGAGGGCCGGCCTGACGCCAAAATACATCGACGTGAACACTCTGTGCGAGATGCTGAACTACAGCCCTGCCGCAGCCAGCGCCAAAATCTTCCCGTGTGTCCAGGATGCCTCGGACCCCTGCGTCACCCTGTATGACCCCCCGGTGCCAGACTTCACCGTCATCAAGATCCAGGTAGCAAACCTCACCTGACTGAACGACGGCGTTACATTTTAGGTTTAAGACGTAAAAAACACTGAATGAATTGTTGAGGTTGTTACCAATCCAAGAGAAGATGATCTGTACTCCTGTTCAGCATCGTACAAGCACGTCTGTTTACCTTCTGCTCATTTCTGATTTCTGATTGTGAATCAAACATCAGAAAACAGGAAAGGTTTCGTCAACAACATAGAATATTGTGCACTTTCTGATTTTTGTCTCAGAATAACAAATCTTATGAACGTAAGGTACACGAACCCAAGCGTACACAGTTAAACAGACTTTAAGAATACACATCATAGCTTTAAAACCTTGTGCCGTCCGCGCTCCCTCTCAGGTGCCGCCCGCCGTGAAGCAGTACACCGTGGGCCCGGTCGACAGCGCCGGCATCCTGCTGGTCATCGAAGGTGACGCCACGGCCACCTCGGCCTCCGCCCTCTCCGACATCACCCTGAGGCGAGGCACCATCCTCTTCATCTCAGCCAACGAGAGCGTCTCCCTGCACGTCACGTCCCCGGCCGGGATGACCATGTTTCGAGCCTGCTGCCTCCTGTAGAGACCAGTCTGGCTGTTAAGTGTGTGTGTGTGTGTGTGCAAAGTTACGCTGCCAGTTGTTTTCCTCAGCACCTTGATTTGATTCAACAAGGTTTAGACTGCATTATAGATCGGATCCCAATCGTTACCATGCACTTTTTAGTAGCTAAGCTTTTTGTCTGTCTGTGCTCACTGTTGTCCTCAATCTCAAACTTCTCGTGGACCGCTGAGTCTTCTCACAGAGGAACTTACACCAATCCAGCAGGAAGAGATTGCTGCTGGATTGGTGCATACTTCATCAGTGTTATCCCTCTTTGTACCTTTAGAGGTGTACTGTACTGCGTGTACAATTCCTAGCTTTACATTCTTTGTGCTCTGTACAGCGACCAAAACCTGACGAGCGGCGAGGTCGTCCCTCGTCTTCCGCCAACGTCACAACAATCTGTCGAATAATTAAACATTTTGCTTGAAAAACCTTTTCACACTCAGTTCAGGAAGAAAAGTAATCGTGTAGTTAAGGTCGAGACGATGTGATGCGATTCTGATACGCCCGTGCACGTTTGCGTTAGAGCGGCGATACATGACGGTGATAATGGTGGAAGCTGCGACAGAGTGCCAGTCAGGGTAAAGTGTATTGTTGCTTTTAACGTTAGCAGCGCATGTATACGTTTGGGAGATATCGGGAGTCGTGTGTGTGTCGTGTTCGAGGGATACGAACCCAGGAGTGAGAGAGAGAGGGGCTGCTAAGTCACATAAGCATACTAATTCTCTTTAAAATTGAAAGTTGACTATCGCTGCTTGTTGCGTACTCGTGCTGAGTGACATCCACATCCTACGCCTACTCCACGCAGGAGGCCAGCGAGCAAATTGACGACAATATCGCATCGCTGATTCATCCCCACCGGCGGCGTGGAAAAGCGCCAACCAATCACATTCGCTGTGGCCGATGCATCCATAGAGGTATCTGATGTCATCATGTGGGGCAGGTTTGATCAGCCAATGGAGACGGGCTCACACGCACACACACGCGCGCGCGAGAAATGCCGTTGAAATAGAGACCGGGCGAGCGTGTTTTTGGGACCACGGCGACGTCGCTCCATCTTTAGCTCCGTGGCGTGGCGTCCTGTGTGGAATAAGCATCAAATTGTCGTACAGCAAAATGCCGCTTTAATACGGGCGTTTTATTGTATTAAAGTAAAGTGCAAGTCTGTATTTGAGTATCGAGCCAAAAGCTTCAGGCGTTGTTTGTTTTTGTTTGTGCTAAACATAAACAAATTAAATAATAATGAGTAAAAGAGAAATGATCCTATAATACAATAACGTTATATTATAGGTTTTTATATTTATCACAGGGAGAATTTGACCAATGGTGGCACAATATTGTAACAAGTTTGTTCCAGCATGGTGCAAACTGTGTAATATTCCAGTTCATACCAGGGTCAGTGTGAAATTACTCAATCCATAACAGATCGGAAGAGCACACGTCTGA
>OMOW01062255.1:1518-14754 GCA_900312555.1 Lamprogrammus exutus
CTGCACTGTAAAAAAAAAAAAAAAAGCGTGGAAGAGTTTTCTAGACTCATGTCATTTTCTTCATTATCTGTGACATCAGAGAGCTAAAAATGGCATCTGGTCGGAACGTGAAGTGTAAATATTTCGCTTACATGAGTGAAAAGTAGCCATGAAAGATATTTAATGTATTCCAGTTTGTGCTGTACCCTAGCTGATTTAAATTTGCACAAAACACCGTCTGTTCTGCTGCTTACACTAGCCCACAGCAAATCACCCTAGAAACAGTAAGGACAAACTTTTTACTGCTTGACTATTTTTATTGTACCATACAGCTCAACAAATGTTTGGCTTGATGCAATTTTGAAAATTCCCTGCCCTTAAGTTGCCCATTTTGTCATCAAAAAGAAAATGAACACCACAGGTTCCTCTTAGTCTTTTGCTAAAGGAAGGGTTGCCCTTCGTTTTCACATAAAACAGCGAGAATCTCACATCATGTCCCCATGGCACTGATGATTTAATAAGGTCCACTCATTCCAAGTCTCTCCCCTATTTGGGACGGACCGCTGCTCGTCTCTGCAGGAAGCGTTTCTCCGACAGGAAACAGGGCCATGCCGAGCATTAATCATTCATATCTAAATTTGTGCAGTGCAAAGATTCAATTTTCTGCACTTTGTAGGGTCTGCTATTGGTTATATGGTTTTATTTATACATCAGGCTCCATTCATTATTTACGTGTTTTTGAGCCATTCAATTTTGATGCCATTTTCTTGAGTAAAAACTGGCACGCATGCAGCGTGCGGTGTAATAAACAAAGAATGATGGCAGTTGTTGGCTGTTTTAATCAAACTGTAAATCGATTGCAAAACCTTTCGATATTCTGTTTAAGACCAATGCAGCCAAGAATGAACGCGTCACTTTGCTATTCGTACCTCAAGGGAAAATGCCCTCAAGTGTTTGGCCTTTTCAAACTGCAAAACAGAAATAAAAAGCTGTGTCTTATGCTCACATCATGTCTGCACACACATCGTGTTCAGCACTAAATCTGTCTGTCTTTTATAACTGGATTTGTTTTGCAAGATCCCTCCATCTCTCCAGAGCTACGATGATCTTACCTCCCACATCAGCGCTCTAAATAAAGTCTGTACCTGTGTGTGTTTCCAGCCTACTGTCTTTTTACACCTTATATCCTTTGTATTTACTGTATCTCTCTCCTTCATATGCACAGGCCACTACTGAGCAGAAGAAGCTGAGCCATGCTGGATCCAAGCCCTCCCTCTCCGAGAGCAGCGGCCGACTCCCTCAGATAGCCATGAACACCTGCAAGTACAATGGTGGCGTGGTCAGACCACTAGTGGGCAGCCTGGCGTCCTCGTCGCGCCGCAACCTCGCGGAGCTCGACTCGGAGACGCAGCCCTTACAGACGCTGCACAGCTCTGGCCTGGAGGTGGTGGTGTCTAAGGGTAACGGTGGCGAAGACCCCAGCAAGGCATCCAATGAGAGCTTGGTCAGGGAGGGCAGCGGGCGTGGTGGGGGCAGGGCGCCGCAAAAAAAGAACAGGGACATTGGCTACAAGCTCGGCCATCGGAGGGCGCTGTTTGAGAAGCGGAAGCGGCTCAGTGACTACGCACTCATCTTCGGGATGTTTGGGATTGTCGTCATGGTGACAGAGACAGAACTGTCATGGGGGGTTTACACTAAGGTAGGTTGCACATGTGTATGCGAGTGTGTGTGGGAGTATAGTGTGTGTCATTGCCATTGTTAAATTCCGGGATTGCGTGGGGCTGTGTGGCTGTCAGATTTATGTATATACTGTATATGTGATGAGTAATTATTATCTGCCATTCCCTTTGAAGCCAGAACCTAAAATCACTATGACACAGTAGGAGAGAGGGATGAGAGAGAGGAGGGATAAGGGGAAAGGGATGAAGAGAGGGTGAGACAGAGACAAGAAGAGATAAAGAGAAAGGTCAGTAGGAATAAAAGATAAGAATACAGATTCTGATGCTTCAAACTGCCAGCCAGCAGCATCTTTTACTGGAGATTTGCATGAAAATAACCAAGCAAGCTCAGAATGAGGGGAAGCAGGGAGCAGGGACACCAGCGGGGTTGTTTGGTTTCAGGGACACGCTGGCCAGGTCCACCACCCTTTGACCTGTCATTGACCTTCTGTGTCAGCCAATCAATTCTCTTGTGTCAGGGTATTTTGGGAGGAATATAATTCGCTCAGCAGCTTCTACCACAGTATTTACTAGGCTGTGAACCAGGGAGCTGACATTGCAGAGGACTGCAGTGTGTGGTAGGTCAAAGTATTGGTGCTGTAAAGTCATCTGTCAAAAGCAATGTCACCATTCAACTACTACATGTATGTGACTGAAATTGAACAGTTCTGACTCATTTGGGTTTTTGCATATTTGAGCCCATTTTCTAAAGCATCCTTAAAAAAAATTGTTTTTGGATTGATTTCCTTCCTTTGAAGCATCCTCAGGATTTTATGGTTTCAAAATAAACTCAGAGATCAGAATTTTTCCAAAGGTGAGTGATGAATTAAACCCGGGACATTCTGAAAAAGAACAAAGCCAAGTGTGTAGGTGGTTGTCATAATTAGTATTAAAATAGAATTAGGTCATAATCAAGAAATAGTCATTGCTACACCATATCAGCAGGTAGAAATAGTGCCTTTTCCTTTTTTGCAAACAGCTTCAGAAGAAAGGTAGTTTCAGCTTCCTTTGGTTCTCAAACTGTGTGTTGAAGCCATCCTGGGGAGGCTTAGAGGCATTACCACGGTGAGGGGGATGTGAAGTAGAAATGGCATTACAGGGGAAACAAATGCTGAATGTGTTTCAAGTCGACAGAATAACAGAAGAATGCTGTCACATTAGAGAGGCTATTAATACAGACAGCAAGACAACACACATACAATAACAAAAATAGACAAAACATAACATATTATGTATATTGTGTGTGAGGGTCAAGATTGAGACAAAGGAAATAACAATAACTTCAACTTATAAACATCTCAGTCGTGGTTAGATATGAGTATGGCAACAGAGGGGATCCCATTTGTCGTCACAGGCCTCCCGTCTCTTCTCTGAAAGCAGACTTCCTCTCCATCACTGTCAGCAGCAGGCGGTGGCTGCTCAGGTGTTCTCCAGCGCTGAGCACACACAGAGCTGGAAGTATTAATCTCAAGAATAAGGAGAACAGAATTTACAGCTCACTCGAAGCACTGCACATTTGGCCGATCCCAGCAGAAAACGTGTGCAACTAGTCAGTTTCTCAGATTTGAAAGGTCAGAAAGGAGCATTCCATTACTTTCAGACTGCTCAACCAGAATTCTCTTTGGAGTAAATAATGGCCTTTATTTTCCTGTCTGTTATGTTATAGAAGTGTTGTAATACAGTTGGGAACAGAGGGCATTTTGAAGGCTCTTCGTGGTGGTGCTTTCAAGAATGTCGCCACAGTTTAGATTTGAGAATCAGCTGCCAAAATGAATTTAATATCTGAGCTGATGTTCTGATGTTCAAAATCTAAACCAGACGACAAACTAAGAAAACACACACACACACACACACACAGAGTACATTTAGCCATTTCTTTCACCGTGTATGCACCATAATGCGATTGAAATCAGCATAAATTGAAGTAAGCGTAATCCAGACCTAGATGATACAATTGCAAATGAATTTATTCAGGCATGTATACATCATAGTTTGAGAACGGCAGATTCCTATGAATCCTGTTCTGTCATGTTTTTCTCACATTTTTGCTGTAATCAAAGTACAGACAAATACTCTGAGTATTGAGTGCGTTTCTTATTCATCAAACATATGATTATCTTATGCTATTATGATGAAATATCTAATGAATGCACTAACAGACATTTGTAATAAATAATAAATGATAGATCGCCTCTCAAGTGAACAAGTTTCAAGTCTCTCCAAGTTGATTTTCAAAGAATATTTAAATAAAATAAATGTTTGTTCCTTTGCTTTGGGAAATGATTGGCATTAAAATAATGTATATGCCACTGATAGTTAATGGGCTCAAACATGCAAAAGCACCTGTGTGATCTGTTCACAATAATGAGGGAGAGATTTGTTTTCAATGTCTTCAAGTGTGTTTGATTGCACACAGGTGTGCGTGTCCGTACGGTATAGTTAGTTAGTGATGCGAGGTAATCTATAGGATGATTTATGGGGTTTAAACAAAGTCAATGGGTTTAGTGAGTGGGGTTCAGTTCATTCATCAAGCTGACCTCAGCTGAATGGAAATGACCTTCCATCGTGACACACACACACACACACTCACACACTCAGACGACATGTCGTGTGTGCTGTGGATGATCCATTTTCCATCTCACATCACATCACAAAGCAGACACTTGAGGCTCAGCCAAGGTTTTCTGAGCCCTGGAGGGGGAAACACGTTAAGCAGCAGTGAGCACTGGGACTGAAAACTCCTTGAACCTCTGGCAGGTGGATTAATTGGTTTACTCAATGTTATTTCACCAGGGAATCCTCAAAACAATTTCAGACATTACAATGTCTTGAGAACACGTCACCAACCTGAGGGACGGAGCGATCTAGTTGAAAGCTAAAAATAAATCCGGTAATATGGACCAGAGAAGGACAGAGTAATGTGAGCAGCTTACACCGCCATCACGCTGACAATTATGAACAATATTTCCACTTGTTTTTGTCATTTGTCGTTGCTGTCGTGTTATTATAAAAACACTGTAATCATAAGCCTGCTGCAGAGCGTTTATACACCATGGCTGTTAAATTGATTTATCAAATGGCATTTTACCAACATAGAGGGGGGGCTTGAGTAGTACAGGTTCTCATTTTCTAGATCTATGGCTCCCAATACACACAAACACACCACTGCAGCGCTCACATCCAGCTGGCCCATTTATCAACAGGAAGGCTCAGTGTGGTGGCCCCCTTGCTAATGCTAGCTTTGCCTTTTCTGCACCTACCATTAAATGGAAAGTCCCCCTGTTAGTGCTCGGCTTTGATTAATTGGAAGTTTAGATGCTGGGAAGAGTGTCCATAGATAATATCAGGCTGCACCTACACCTGCAGCTGCATTGTTTAGCAACATCCTGACTGTGCTGTGTAAAACCCCCATTATAGGCTCTCACTTAGAGCTATAGACTAATAAGTAGTGTGTCTGCCTACGTGTGTACGTGTGTGTCTGTGAGTGTACATTGTGTGTGCATGTGTACACGGATATTTATAGTGCTTGCCCAAAACCAACGTTGCAAATGTGAGTTGTTTCCAGCTTTAAATCTGTTTCACTTGGATTCTCACTCTCAGCTTCCTCATTTGACCTTGTTGCTAAGCAGTAACATAACTGCTAACATAGTAACAATGCTAATATATTTTTATCTGATGAGGCTGAATATAGATGCCACAAATTTGAATATAAATATGCAAGGAGAAGTTCTGTCAATCCTGTTTATTGTCATGAAAATGTGTAGAAAATTTATTTCATATGGAAATTCCTAATTCTTTTTCATGTGTTTTTTTCTCTCATCATAGGAATCTTCATACTCATTTGCACTGAAATGCCTTATCAGCCTTTCCACTGTTATATTGCTTGGTCTTATAATAATGTACCATGCCCGGGAAATCCAGGTGAGTCTGCTGCAAAAAAAAAATCTGTTTTATTATATCAGCAATTTTTGAGATAGGTGTGATGATGATGATGATGATGATGATGATGATGATGATGATGACGACTTCAAAATAAGTTAATTATAAATTAGTAAATTAAATGAAATGCCTTCCATTATTGTTATCCAATTATAAGCATGTCAGCGTGGGTAACTACAGTATATAAGACATGTACCTACAATTAAATAATAATAATAATAATAATATCATCATTGTCATCATTATTATTATTATTATTGTTGTTGTTGTTTTATTTTATTTGTATTATTTTATTATTTATTCTGATATGACAGAATTTTCTCTACAGATGTCTGTTATTGCTAATACTATGCCATTTTATTTTGCAGTATTAACTTGTGATGTACATAGAATAGTTTACCAGTCTATTGTGTAGATAAGCACAGATGGTCTCGTACCTGTGTTGTTTAATTGTAGTGCCACATTGTACGGTTTCAATAATTAATGAACGTACGTACATTGTTTGATCTGTGCGTGAATTACATGTATCGCATTCATCAAAGTGGAGATTGCAGATGGAGTGTAGGCATCATTCCAGCTGCTCTGTGATGGCCACATGAAGGTCCTTATACACTTACTTTACATCTTAATCTAGGAGGATATTATCCATAAGAATCACTCATTAATTAAACCTGCAGTAATTACATTAAAACTTGTATTTTAATGTGAATGTGCATTTGCACCTGTAAGACTTGAAGAGAATATGTCCAAGAGACATGGATTAACATGCAGGTGAGGAGTTGTGTTTTTGTAAAGGTGTGTGTGCACGCCTCCACCATCTTAGGCCACAGAAGTGGCCCTGAGTAGGTAGAAACACAAACACCATTTCATGCTGAAAACAGTACCAAAGTAGTGCTGTGTCACCTGATCTACATTAACACAACTCAGCTGATTAATTGAGCTGAAATTACCAGAGAGACGCAGTTGCAAAAAATTGATTTGCACAAAATGGGCATTGATGGATCCTGTTGAAATTGGTATGAAACTGTATGAAATTAGTGAAATCACGCTACGACTAACTACACACACTCTGATCATTGATGCTCATGCATAAAGTGTCGCCAAGATAATTAGCTCACCAGTGTGCATTTTTGACACGTTGTTGCAAGAGGTAGCCCAGGTAAAAGTCAATGAAAATCAGCATGTTCAGGAGCTGCTACATATGTAAGGCACACACTTAACATTGCATTCTCTAGATTCAAGGCAAAATGGGTGTGCCATATCAGCTAAGAAACCTTTTATTTCCTGATTTAGAGCACTGTATTCTAAGAGAGAAGTTTGAGAGAAAGAAAGAGACATGCGGAGTGCAGGGATTGATGCTTAAGGAAGAGGCCTAGTGCCACTTAAGTGTATGCAAGATTAGATGAAAATCTTCCAGTTAAACAACTTGACTAATCAACTGTGTGGGCTTTTATGTCTTTTTTATTGATCACTAATACATTTGAGCCACATCCAGTTTAAAGCATCACCAGATTTCATATCATTATAATTTACCGTCAGACTGAAACAGGTCTGAATGCTTACGTGACGGCGTGTTTTCGCTATTATGGCAAATGAGGAAATACCATAGTAATGCCTCTTTTCTCTTTTGAGGGAATGAAGGAACATGATTGCATGAAGCAATTTGCCCTTACCAACACGTTGGCACAGTTTTTTATGAATTAACTCCATACTCTATTGACTAATCTATCTTTAAAAACTTGAACCCACTTTAGTAAAAAAGTAAAAAAAGTAAAACTTTTTTTTAAAGTTCTGGAGGCCAAAATCTCCAAAATATAACACACAACTAAATGCATTTCTGGAAGAACATTCACAAACAATCTTTGATATGTTTGTTTTTTTAAAGCTGTTCATGGTGGACAATGGTGCGGACGACTGGAGAATAGCCATGACATATGAACGGATTTTCTTCATTGTTCTGGAGCTGCTGGTGTGTGCCATCCATCCCATCCCGGGCAAGTATGTCTTCACATGGACAGCGCGGCTAGCTTTTACCTACACACCGTCAGTGGCGGATGCTGACGTGGACATCATCCTCTCCATCCCCATGTTCCTGAGGCTCTACCTGATTGGCAGGGTTATGCTACTCCACAGCAAGCTGTTCACGGACGCTTCCTCCCGCAGCATTGGCGCCCTCAACAAGATCAACTTCAACACACGCTTTGTCATGAAGACTCTCATGACCATCTGTCCAGGAACTGTTCTGTTGGTGTTCAGTATATCCTCCTGGATCATTGCTGCATGGACTGTGCGTGTCTGTGAGAGGTAAATACATGGCGGCGCTGATGCACAATCACACATTGTGGAATGCGAAACACCTTTGTTTCTTCACTCTCTCCACTCTTTTTGTCAGTGTAAATGTTGTTTTTGTCACTCATCCCCACCAGTCCACAGAAATGTGTGGAATCGTCAGCAAAGGTCACATATAAACACATGCAGGCATACACGGATACGCCCACATACTACTCCACTGCCTGAGTATTTAAAGAACCCTCACGTGTGTTTCATTAGCTCAGCAATCACTCCACAACTCCCCACTACTTGTTTTTATTGCTATTTCAGATAGCTTGTCCATAATTCATGAGTGTCTAATTGTTTGTTTGCTGAATGGTTTGTTTTGGTAATGAGGAGCGGCCCCCAGGATCCCCTAACCCGTTTTCTCCCTAAGACTGTGCATCAGACTTCATCTCAAGGGGGCAGCAAGGATGCTCACTGAAAATAAGAGGCAGGGAAAAAAATGAAAATTTTTTTTTTTCTTTCTCATTTGCATTTGCATAGGGAAATGAGACGTGAATGCCACCTTTGATGATTTAAAGTCATTTTGTTTAGTTTGGAGATGATGGGGATCTTGAGTACGATGGGTGGAGTGTGGAAGCAAGACCCAGTATGATACATGTACTAGTATGTTGCAATGTAAAAGCATTGTTTTTGAGTCTTTTAGTCAGGCAGTCAATTGTAGTGTAATTGGTCTGCAACAGTTCACATTGCCTGCTTTTACTAAGTACCCCCTCCCTTCCTCCACCTCCTTAATGACCCCCCCTGTGTTAACACCTTCACTAACCACCTCCCATTGCACACCCAACCTCGGATCTTTGCATCCCCGACTAGTGACCAATGGGTTTAAGCTTCACATTAAGCTTATTAGTAGTATACAGTATATATACAGATTGTAATCAGCACAATCAGCCTCTCTTGTGCGCGCACTCACGCGTGCTCTCTCTCTCTCTCTCTCTCATACACACAGACTTGGGGTGTTTTCACACTTGGCCCAAATATTTGAGTGCAAACCTATTTGTGACGATAAATTGCTGCAGGTTGTTGTTATAAACTCTAATTCTTCGGAACTGTGGACTAGTTGCACAACACATATCCATGGCAGCATACTTTATACACCAACTACGTCACATCCATGGAAAGTACTTTATATTTAAACATGTAAACACGGAAAAAGCACTCTTAGTCACCGTACCATACAATAAACAAAGGGCAAAACACTCACTTAACAACGTGAAGACCTGCTTCCTGGTAGCTGTACCTCCTTGGCCGTGCATTGTGTGGAAACAACTGGCCTGTGTCTGCGGGTGGGAAGCCAGCTTTTACACAGTCCTCGTTGCTACACCAGTGACTCCTACTGGTCGGCCAGGGTGCCTGCACAGAGGAGGACAAGATCTTACGTGTTCCCAGTGAAGCATCACCCCTTCAGAAAAGAGGCATGTGGTGACATCACGTGTAACGGCAGTAGCACGTGGCTGTCTGCACCTTCCTCTGCAGAGAGTGGGGGGCAAGCAGTGACAAGGACTGCAAGAGCAATGGAATTGGCCACTGGGGAGAGGGGGGGAAAAACGGAGAAAACAATTACTAAAGGAATACCTACGAGTGTGGTGTGTCATTACGCAGCAGCACCTTGGTATTTCTCATTTGAGGTCTATAAGAATGCAGCACTAATTGGATGAGCTTTTCTGTCCTTTCAGTGCATTCACACCACAAAGTGAAGGTTCTTCAGTGACATCAGTGTGTGTTTTGACTGATACACGCTCCACCAATCAATAAGTTCACATTTGGTGTGGGTTATCCACGACCATCCCAGCACTTAACAGAAGTGAACCCCAGATCATTGTTTTCAGGTGGACCAGAGAGACTTTCTCTGACCACAACCGATTTTGAATGCAGCTTTCACACGTCACCAAACATAACAAATTCACGAGGCAAATTGCTTCAGATCTGGGAAAACGCATTTGGCCCAAGTGTGACAACACCCTAAGATTTAACCAGGAACTATGTAAATGGTTATACATCTTAAAAAGTCAATATACAGTTGATTATTGCCATACTTTATGAAAGCCTGCTCTCTAGAGTCTCAACAAATAGGACTGGAATTGCATATGGATCATATTAGAGGAAGACAACAGTGTGCACTTGATACTGCACATTCTTAAAGTGATAGTGTGGCAGTTTCACAAAATTTTGGGGGAAATATAGAAAGTTGAGCATTTTTGGCAATATTTTCAGTTCACTTACCAGGTCAGTATACCTTTGAATGGACCCTGATGGAACCCCATGCTATTTCTTCAACAGCGCAAGGACAGAAGTTATGCACACCACAACAAAAGCTAAACATACCATCTAGATTCCCAAATAGAACTGTGTTATGCTATAATGACTACACTGGGTACTACTTTTCCTTACAACGCCCTGCATGTATATCTCCACAACATTCTCTCAACTACTTCACGTTATGGGGAAACATCGCCCAAGTTGTGAGACTCAACTGATGTGAGAAGGCACTAGGAAGTTACTACAGGATAAGAATCTATTGTTTCAGTGTGAAATGTCACAGGAAAACACTTTCTGAGGCAATGGCGAACATATAAGTTTCTGACTAAACATAGACTTCATGTAGAGTAGCATTTAGAGGCTTTCCCACAAGTTCCATGGATTGTGGTCTGTGTTTATATGCACGTCCATTTTACAGACTATTGGACAACTACGAACCTGTCAAGTGAATGCCAAATTTTGCCAAAAATGTTCCGTGATGTAGTTCAGACGAAATTTCCCAGAAATCTGGATTTGAGTAGACGATTAGATGAGAAGAATCTCATCTAGAATCTATGCACATTGGTTTGTGGTTTGCTCACCACGCAAACACAGATACTGTGACATGCGCACTGCATGCCATTAGTCTTATGGGTCCCCATACAGGATAACGTGTACGTGTGTTCAGATGAGTGCGTTTGTGTATGTGTCTACATGTGTTACGATGACTGGGTGTTTGCATGTGTGTGTAGTTAGGTGTGCATGCGTGTGTGTTTGTATAATGTTTTGTTGTACTTTCTATTTCCCCACTACGCTGCTCCATAGGGATAACATGTGAGTCCTCGTTCTCTAGCCATGGAAAAAAAAAAAGCAACTTATCATTTTGCACTGAGCTGGCACCACTGCTGCCCCGAGTGGGGTCGGGGGTGGGGTGGTAGTGGGAAGAGGGGGCAGCCCCTCTTAAACAATTAACTAATGTTCTTTCTTAAACTCAGTATGGCAATGGAGGATTATTGAGGCCCTTTCAGTTGGCACCATCCTTCTGAGCAGAAAACAACTTAACCAGACTGTTAATGGCGAGGAGCACAGCAGCACTTCGAAGGAAGCGTCTCTTTGCTACCTGTTTTGTATTAGGCTGGTTAGGGCTGGAGGGAGGGGGGAGGGAATTTGTGCTAAAATGGAGCAGCTCCTTTAAGTCACCTTCACGAGTGTGCCAGAGGACAATTTGTCTTTTCTCTTTTTTCCCAATCTGTCCTTACGCAATTGTTATAGATCCACATTGTGCAGAGCCTTTTTAGCAGCTACTCAAAAGATTTGTCGTTCCTTGAGTTCACACATTACCATTCCATTATATGTCCCCTTTCGCAAAATTGATTGAACTGTTTTTCGAGTTACTTTTGCTGCGCAACCCCCTAAATTCTGCACTACAGACGAGGACTGTCTCTCCTGCCAAAGGCTCCGAGTATGCCAGGAGAAGACAAATGTTGAGTCACTTTGTGCTCTTCTTTATGGTCACGTTTGATTAAGCAGGGAACTGAGTGTATCTCTTTCTGCTCTTGCACAGTTTCTAAAGTGGAGACGATCTTGGAAGAGGAGTTTATTTTGTGGTGAACACAATGTCTCCACTTTTAGTTGACATCCACATACTGGCTGTTCTCATCCCACTCTGCCTCTCCTCTGGTAAACATCGAAACAGCATGGGAGTTTTCATGTTTACTTACCAATCCCATCACTTCAAGAAAGATAACGGGAGAAAAAGAGGCGCTTGTTTCCCAAAGTGCTCGTAAGTCTCGTAAGCGTATCTTCTCTTAAACCAGCAGCCACACTGTCACAATGAGCACACTCCTGAGCCAATCAAAGGGCAGTACGGTGTGAGATTGGACGAGCACGGAGTCTACCTGGAAAATGCCTAGATGGGGGGAATGAAAGACACACAACCAGGGAGACAGAGGGGGGGTGGAGGGATGGAGGTGGTATGAATGCTAATGGTTACAGTCGGTGGATTTAACCCTCATAATTGGTCCCCTTTCCCCCCTTTCTTGATACAGTCCATCTTCAGAGCTAACCTACCTCAACTAAGCTCCTTAACTAAGCTCTTCTGGCTTCTCCCTCACTACCATAAGGCTCCCTCCCTCTCTCTCTTACTTCTGACTGATCCTTTGCAGATCTCCTACTGTACCCATCTAATGTGGCATGCTTTGCAGTTTTTACTCATCTCTCCCCACTGCTGATACCCCGTGCACTTCCCTTATCCATAAGAAGCAGGCCTAATCCAGCCAGAACTCAGTTACACACATGCATGCCTGCCTTGGTTGCCTCCCTGGTTTCTCGCTCCCTCTTCTCTTTAACTGTTATCTAATTCTCTTTCTCTCCTACTCTAACTCGGTTACCGTGAAACAAAACGCTCCTTTTCGAGGTGATGTGAGACTGCTGTTTTCTCACCTCCAGTGAGGACCTGTAGGACACGTAAAATACAAGCTTTCCGTAAGTTTAGCCGACTTTCCCTCAGAGGACAGCACGGGATTATCAGGCTTGAGTTACGAGTCAACTACACCTACTCCCAAAGTCTGACATCCAGATTGTGACACCATTTAGCCACTGGATACAAATCCCAACAGCCAGGACACACATCAATCACGGGTTTACATAAAACATTTAGGTAGAACTTGCAACTCTCCAGTTTCCTGGCCAAGTGTACAGACACGTTTATTTGATTGAATTTCATTTGAAAAGACACAACTTTGATAGATTCTTGCTCATCCTACTGGTTTGTTTTCGAATTCTTATTTAAGCATGGATAGCTTCAAATATACAGTAGTTCTTTGAGAGGAGCGCGTCAATGGCTGGCTTGGTCTCGTGTTACTACTGACACAATTGGCCACGGGTGCTGGTGGGAAGTCCGCAGAGGGATCTAGTCTTTGATGCTTCAACAGCGACTCCTACTTTGACGGACAGGATGTCTGCATGGAGTAAGGCAGGATCTGGGGGGGGGGGGTATCATGAGACGCCAAGAGGCACGCCCTTGTTG